>NMRB01005436.1:0-21480 GCA_002633025.1 Notospermus geniculatus
GTACCTATGGTTCAAATTTGAGCATTCTAGCTCAAATCGTTTGCGTAAAATAGCCATTTTTCGTTTTTCACAAAACACCCCCTAGTGGCCATAATAGGAGTCGCAGCACGCCAAAAATCAAACTTGGCCTAGATCTTGGGGCCATATATACACATATGCAATATGAAAAAGATCCGTCAAAAACTGAAGACGCTAGAGCGCAGACAAGGCATAGTCCAAATATCGGCCAATTTTTCGTTATTTGACCTATTTTCCCATCAAAATTAGGTTAAATCAAAAACCCGTTATATATGTGATGTAACATGACTAGATACCTACGGTTCAAATTTGAGCATTCTAGCTCAAATCGTTTGCGTAAAATAGCCATTTTTCGTTTTTCACAAAACGCCCCTTGGGGCCATATACACACATATGCAATATGAAAACGATCCGTCAAAAACTGAAGGCGCTAGAGTGCAGACAAGGCAAAATGTTACGCACCCACGCACGCACGCACGCACGACAGACCACCACTAAGGCATCTAAGCACAGCATAAGCCCTTTTGGCCTTCGGCCAAGCGGGCTAAAAAAGTGGAGATTATCTCTGCATGCTCAACCCTTAGAAACTGATCCCCTCCGAAAACGGAAGACTTTGCTACATGTTGGAATACCAAGCTCCCTAAAGCTATGTGCACACAGAGCTTGCTAATGCTCGATCTCAGCTGAAAGCCTCTTCGAGAGGATGCAAGGCCCAAGAAATCTCTCTGTGCACCAGAGGCCGCAAGCCGTTAGTGCTTGCGTCCCTAGGCACAGGCGGAATTGCAAGGATCATTTTTTAAAAATATTTGCCGCGGTCGTATACATCGATCCACAGGACGTAAGGCCGGGCAAAGATCCTTGCACCCATCAAGTTCACACTGCATGGTTGCAAGGTTTTGCTGCGGCTAAGATCACCCAAGCACTATCTAAGCTCCGTGTGCACATAGCTGAAGTACATAAATCTTCCAACTCGACCCTCCAAAAGAAATTGAAGGTTAACAATCTTTTTTTTCTGCAGACGCACATCTTAAGCTGCCATCGTAGTTTTTCAAGTAGTCAATAAGTCTCCATTATTGGATTAGCTGATGGTTATCTCCCTTGCATCAATGTACGGTGACCTCCATTTTTAGGCTAAATTGCAATGAACCTACACTGCTGGTCAAAACCTGTTGTTCTACAGACCCTAGATTATGTCGGAGTGGAATGTAAAAAGAGTGAGAATTATGCCATCCATCTTTACCAACCCACGATTGATCTCATTGGAGACAATCTAACCGCGGCTGACACAGGAATTTTTTATACATGTAGAAGTCTTGCCCATCATAATAATATGATACTGCGCATGCTCAAGTGTAGGGCCATCAATAAACTCCCTATGCAGTTGTGTACCACGGCCCCTTCGGTTTACTCGCTCTCCACAACTGCTTAACTTCGTAAAAATCCCCGCGTTTGGTCAACAGATGGCGCTGAGAGAGTCGACCAATGAGAGCACTGAGCAACCGGTAACCAAGCTGGCTTGAGACACTTTTTCATTGGCCGAACAATTCGTTATCATGGTAGCACGAGAACATCTGTTGCCTACGGGCCAAAGAGTTCTGAAAGCAGCGTGCTGATTGGCTGTAAAACTCGCGCCAGGTCCTGACGCCATCTGTTGACCAAACGCGGCGACTTCCACGAAGTAAAGCAATTGTGGAGAGCGGGTAAACCGAAGGGGGCGCGGTACACAACTGCGTAGGGAGTTTAGGCCATCAATCAATCAATCAAATATTGTGTATAATTTGATGCAGCATGTGACATAGGCTATTAAGAATTCTTAGCACATCAACGGGATACTGCAATTCATTAACTCAGGAAACACTTTTCAGCAGCAATGCTCGACTGGAGAACTTGCAATAAATACATGCGACTGCATCTCACAAATCATACTGACTAGCCACATAGAGGAGTCTGCCAACACATGACAACACAGCCTGCGAAATCAGCAACATGAGCAAATGGGCATACAGGGACTACATTTGACATGTATTACCAAATTTATTGATGCCAATTTCCTTCCAATAGAATGGAACCCATTTGTCAAAGATTGCCAATGAGAAGTGCAAGTGTAGAATCCTGTTTTTGACCCAGCTGCCGAGCTGCTCGCTGGGAGTTACCTCTGCAATGACAAAGGTACCTAGAGGTATTTTGATACAAGAGGAATGCAGAGCACGCCATATGCCCCAGACTGGTATGTTGTTTGTGGGCACAAGCCAGAAGATGCTTTTGAGGAAAGCGATGCTGCTCATTGATTAAACTTCCCCGGCAGCTTACCCACTACGTTATCCACGCTTAGAAACTGCCATTGTTGACGCCAATCTCAACTTATGACCAACAGACGGCGCTCGCTGTCAATTCGGGGATTCTGCGCGATACTCGCCAGTAAAACGGACCAAATTAGTGATTCTCGGCAGCTTTCATGAGGCAACTGGATTATATACCCTTCAAAATGTCCAAAACGTGGGGGCAGACTAACAGGTGCGTGACAACATTGCTCATATTTGCAAACGCCGTTGATCTTGTTGACTTTCCAATCACGTAAAGTATGAATATACACAGTGTACATTTTGTACACATTTTGCACACATATCATAGCCAATCAGAAAGTGTGTTACTCCGGCGTCGGCTAAACCCGTGATGACGGCTCGTGATTAGATATCTCGTCAAACAGCGCCATCTGTTGACTATAAGTCAGTTTTGGTGCCAATCATGCCAGTGTTTAGTGGGTCTATTACCTACGGCCAACTAAACACTGGGGACGAGTGTACTCATTGATAGGAACCTTCCAATCATAGAGACAAACACTCACAAAAAATTTCAGCTTGATCACTCAACGCATTCCCAAATAACTGACAGAAACTGAATTCAAGATGGCCACCACAGCTGCCATCTTGGATGTGGTCCTGGTCATCATCAAAAGGAAGGTTCCCTTCATAGAGACAATAATCATCAAAATTTCAGGGCAATCGCTCAAAGCGTTCCCAAGTTAATTGATGGAAACTGGTCATCGAAAGGAATGTTCCCCTCTAGAAACAACCCCTAGCAAAAATGTCCGGTTCACTCGAAGTGTTAATCAAATTGACGGAAGCTGAATTCATGATGGCCACCATAGCCATCTTCGGACATCGGGGGCATAAAAACTGGCATTATATTCCTAAAGAAGCATCAGCAACAGATCCTAGCCAATATGGAAAATTGGCAAGTGCATGATGGAGTTATTGGTTTTCATCATCTCATTTTGGCTACCGGTACTTCTGAAGCAAGCTGTCTGCTTCTGCAGGCACATAAGATATTCACACATCACAGACGTATTGATGATGTAAAAATGAAAAAAAATAAGTGACTTTGGGTAGTTGAGACTGCATCAAGTGACAAGATTTCTCCCAAAACATACATGATCAGTCAATAAGGAAGGCAACACGTTAACATAGCAATCTGCATATTGGTAATGTGAGTGATGTGGATGAAACCCCCAATTTTTGCATGTTTTCAAACATCAATCGAGAAAACCTACTATATAGCACGTGACGCAAAATTATCGCCAAAGTTCACATGTTTGGTTGATTTTTTACGCGACCTTGTCGTAAAATGCATAGATTTTTCCTTCACTTGACACGTCACCGGCGGAATTGCACACACGTTAATGATCCTGAATAGCATCAAAATACCATGGTAATTATCATATCAGCGAACTCCACTGTTCACAGATGCAGCCATGCACCAAAAAACAGGAATGTTTTTGCAAAGTTCACACAACTGACCGAGATGGCCATGTTCAGACACCGTCATTGGTACTGTTATTGCGCATGATGTCAATGATGTGACGTTGAGTTTCGCCAGCGAATGAGCTGAAATCCTGTGGAAATTTACTGTTTCAAACTGCAATCTCCAAGCACAGAGATCCTGAATCACTCTAATTCTTTGTGCAGATGTTGGCTTTTGACAGCCAACTTTGTGAATAGTGGCATTCTCGGCTTCGGCAACAAAAATGATGCCATGTAATTTGTGTCTCTTTTGGACATGTCTCATCCAGCAATAATTTATGGTAACACACTATAAAGATGAGTTGCATCTCACCAAATATTGCACCCTCCACGAGGTGCATCATTCCCTACATGTATTTTTCATATTAAATAAGTTTCTGAAATAAATGTAGACAATATTTTCACACAGATATCCCACAATGATAAATGTGTCTACCTAACACTAGCATCTCATCCCAAATCAAATAGACTTTCATATCGTATCTGAAGCTGATCAAACAAGCCCCAGTATCTCTTCTCACACAAAATCCACCTTACTTCCACCTCATTCCACATATATTGGCTTAACCACGGTGTAAAAGGTCACAAATTCGATTTGATTTAGTCCGAAACATTTTGTAAATAGACGATGTCACCTGTTCACATAGAACTGCTACCATAGTAACATCACAGATAATTCAACAAAACGCAATCGATGACAATCGCAGTCCCACAATACAATCCTGCTATGCAGCAGAAACAGTCCGGGATGGGGTTCTCCATTTGGTCACATGATGACTTATAGAGCAGAGGTGACACCTATAGAGGCTCATTGTTCGAGAGATGCGGTTCACCAAGCACGGCCAATCACACCTTGAATCGTCATAAATAATAGGTGGCGCGTGTGTACTATAAGTTCACGCATATTCTCGCATGGTCTGCTTCACCGTGGATAACACGAACATTAGAAAACTGAAGTCGCCTGGCGGCCATACTGATCATGTGATCAGCTCCAAAATTTGATACGGCATTTCCTCAACCCATCCTGTTACACAACACAATGTGTATAATCAAGACCAGAATACAGAATTCAAAATGTCTGCCTGCTGGCCATCTTGAATATTGATCACCAACCCGGGGTGCATGACCACCACAGAATATGGAAGTGGATGGTTTGCAACAGACAACAACCGAATGTCGATGATGTGGTAGGCCTAGCTTTTTTTATGATAACGATGAATTCATCTCATATGGTGATTCTCAACCCGACACATGCTCAAGTTTGACATTAAAGCTGAACTGCATAGAGATACAAGCTATGAAAAAGACCACCATGCCACAGGTGGTGGTCACGAGAAATACAAATGACCATAAGGCACTTTAGTTTCAAAGTACCTTAAGGACACGATAAGACTATAAGGATAGTTAGGAAAGGGTTAAGAATATTTCCTAACGCATTAAATGAAAATTATTATGGAATACATGAGAGTCCATTATTTTAGGAACCTGCATGCAGTATACATCAGCAGCAAGTCTCAAACATTTAGCCTACAATTTCACGAAATATGCAAGCTAAATCAACAGTTATGTATTACAGTAATCTGATCTGCCAGTCCGTTTGTCCACCTATTTATTCAGTCACACAACATGATGTAACTTATACTCAATATTGTATCTATAGGGTCGTATTCAGAAAGCGGTTCTATCGTTAGAACCGTCTTAGGCCGGTTCCAAGTGTAGTGGTGGAGTACACTTGGAACCGGCCTGAGACGGTTCTAACAACAGAACCGCTTTATGAATACCACCCATAGGGTCGTATTCATAAAGCGGTCCTCTCATTAGAACCGTCTTAGGCTGGTTCCAAGTGGTCAATCACTGTACTTGGAACTTGCCTAAGACGGTTCTAACGATAGAACCACTTTATGAATACGACCCGACCCGTATTCATAAAGCATTCTTTTGTAATAGATGCAGCCTGCTGTCATCAGTTTGCCAAGTGGGTCACTCATTGTGAAATAAGCCCACGATAGTGAAGTGATAAGATAAACACACGGTATCATGTTTCACTTCCTGGTTAGAATAAGCAGGTTGGTCAGGATTTGAGCACAAATTCATCAAAATAACACTTTGTAAGTATCAGATGAAGCCAGAAATCAATAGGGTTCTTGCCAAAGTGATTTTCTGTCAACCCTCAAAATTTGATAGCATTACCTACTGTCTTTCATGAGTTATCTTATAAAGTAGCCCAGACCGGAAGTTCGGAGAGAGATCCATCCAGAGAACTTTAGTAAAACCAAGGAAGACTGCCCATCAGTGGAGTGGACAGTCTTAATGATCCAACCATTCTCGCTGGTATTGGTTCACGTGGGCCTATAGTCCCTTTAAGTGACCATTATATTGGGTCCAAAGCTTTCGACGGATTTTTCGGCACTAAAACATTAGCGTATCTCAAGACAATGAGCTGGGATTTGTTAGTTTTTATGCCTAGAAGTGTCCCGGCTATTTTTGGCGATTATTTCACGATTAATACGTTTTTTTCGGTATTTTATGGTTTTCTAGAGATTTCATAATTAGGAAACGATTCTGGTTGGTTAAAATCCATGTGGGGGTCACACATTCAATCTCGGGCTCATGGGCAGACGAGCAAATACCTATATGAGGGTTTGTGTAATTAGTGTGACCTCGATGTGGCGCTGAGGTTGAGAAGCACATGTGGATTTATATTTAGAAGTGGTTTGAGGTGAGTCTCTATCTTTAGCGGTGCAAGATGGGGTTGCTTTGTTTACTTTTTCAGTCTGTGTGTTGGCCTGAATTGAATGCACTTTGTGTAGGCTATGACAACTTCATTTGACTTGTGTCAGGTTGTTGAGCAGTTCGTGCTTTGTGTGTTTGTGCTTACATTCTTTAATTCAAACTCTTTCCACGTGAACCATTTACGCCACCAGGCTTGTCTGTTGATTGGTTTCTGTGATCTCACTGGTAGGATTACTGAGATCAGTGAAGGGCTAAATGTGGACTACAATCACATGATCGTCAACCGGTGAAAACATGAAGGTTGAAAAACCATTTATTGCGGTGTCATTTGTTGAATCAGAGTGAGTGCAGTTGACCATCAGCGTGTTTTTCACTGGTGCTTTACGGCCATCACAGCCATGATTATGGACATGAATATGGATGACAGGCAATATCAGTATGTTTAATATTTAATCCTAAGTGTAACATCAAGAATGAATCGGTGGTATCGGTAGTCTCGTGCCAAAAGACTCTTGCAATCATTTCGAATTTTAGAGTCTGGTCCATATGGTTACTTTGACTTGTAAAACCATCATGGCGGACAAACTACCGACGATGACGTAGAACACAACTAGCCTACACTGCACTGCATGCATGCATGCACAATCAATGCAAAAAGCATGCAGCATGCGAGTAAAACTACAGTACATGTATTTTGTAGCCCTTGCTGTTAGGCCTACCACACTTTTTATAGTATAATTTCCTCCTCAATCGAAAGAATATTAACATGGGCCTACTTGTCTAAAATTCGAATGAAAGACACTATAAACTGACTTGACAACACAAACTAGAATTCCTCCTGCAGCCTACGTCACCAACTTTTTGAGAGCCATATGCATTGGTAGTGACTGGCCAATCAGCGAATCTCCCCTTATTTTGAATCATCGGAATAAGGTGACTGACCCAATTACAATGAGAATTGCGTTCTGTGCCAGACCCTCGGTCTCACGACCTCAGAGTATGAACGAGGGGCTGGTTGCGCGAGACTATGGTATCGGTATCATAATGCATACCTTGAAGCTACAATGTAGTTGTGGCAAACCCCTTGCATAACCGATTGTTTTAGTACCGGTATTAACACGTTGACTGTCATGGCTAAAATATCATTTTATCCGCCATTGCCATGACTACCAGGCCCATTTCAAGTTATTTCATATTGCCAACTACGAGTCGTAGCTGTAAGCACTCTACTGCGTTCCCATACATCTGGTCAATCCCCACTGCCAGTTTGATCATTGGAAGGCTCTTCGTCATTGCCAAGCTTATCAACATAAATAGAAAATGCATTTAAGCCCTACTGCGAGTATACTCGTAGCTGGAAATGGGGAGGACATCTCTTGACTACGAGTGTACTCGTAGCTGGCAATGGGGAGGACATCTCTTGACTACGAGTATACTCGTAGCTGGCAATGGGGAGGACATTTTGACTACGAGTATACTCGTAGCTGGCAATGGGGAGGACATCTCTTGGCTATGAGTATACCCGTAGCTGGCAATGGGGAGGACATCTTGACTACGAGTGTACTCGTAGCTGGCAATGGGGAGGACATCTTGACTACGAGTATACCCGAGTATACTCGTAGCTGGCAATGGGGAGGACATCTCTTGACTACGAGTATACTCGTAGCTGGCAATGGGGAGGACATTTTGACTACGAGCATACTCGTAGCTGGCAATGAGGAGGACATCTCTTGGCTATGAGTATACCCGTAGCTGGCAATGGGGAGGACATCTTGACTACGAGTGTACTCGTAGCTGGCAATGGGGAGGACATCTTGACTACGAGTATACCCGAGTATACTCGTAGCTGGCAATGGGGAGGACATCTCTTGACTACGAGCATACTCGTAGCTGGCAATGGGGAGGACATCTTGACTACGAGTATACTCGTAGCTGGCAATGGGGAGGACATCTCTTGACTACGAGTATACTCGTAGCTGGCAATGGGGAGGACATCTTGACTACCAGTATACTCGTAGCTGGCAATGGGGAGGACATCTCTTGACCACAAGTATACTCGTAGCTGGCAGTCAACGTGTTAAGTAGACAAACCTTTCTTCATACACTAAAGATAACTATGCAAAACACAATTGGTGACGATCACAATTGAAAGAGAAATTATTCGGAAGACAAAATCCAAGATCCCCTCACGGGAATGTCATCAAATGCTTGAAACCGATAGGGCACCTCCCCCAACCCGCTACGTAACAGAAATATGAAATTACTTTGAAGGCCATTCTGCAGTTTGAGTCTTGAAAACAAAACCCAAGATGCCCGCCTGACAAAAATGTATTGAAAATTGAATCGCACATCCCCCAATCCATCCTGCTACGCCACAAAATTATGCAGTCAGGCCAACAATCCATTCTTGATACGGAATGTTGAGTGTGGTCGATGCGGAAATTGTGGCAATATTCCGAAGACAAGAAAAAAATTCAATGCACAGATCAGAAGTTACAGTGGTAAGAACATCCTCCTTGTAACACTTGCTGCACAAAGAAAAGTGCAATTTTACTTTCGGTAATTTTCAGCATCACAGAAGTACATTGGTCTGACATCACAGAAGTACAGATAATTACATTGGTCTGACTATGTATCTTTACACAAGATAGCTCTCAGCATCAAATTAAAGCAATCATGCCAGACTGATTATGATCAAATGCGCGCCATTGTTGAGTTCATCTTTTGACAGCCTCGAAAAATATAGCCTAAAAGCATTTATCAAACAGAATAAGCAGTCAGCCATCATAATTTTTAATTTTTCATCGGCAAAAACTTATCTTATAATCCGTATGATTTACCGTACTGTCATCATTTCACCAGACATATTATTGATCGGACATCAACGTTTGTCATTTCGCGGTACTGGCAAAAGAACTTATACGTATATAACCAGACAAACGTAACTAGCGCCAGCAGTGGTTAGGCTGAAAGGGTAAATGTCGTCCTGGGTATATACAAAGATTACCCAGGATCTCAATCTTCACTAAAACAGTACCCTGGGTGTAGGTTCGGTAGTCGAACATCACCCAGCATCGTAGTATGACACCTGGATTCGAGGTTGTCTCACCCGTGGTCCCGTGACCGCCTGAAGAATGTCATGAACAGTTAAACTCAACAAGTATCCCAGCGCGAGGCCACGGGATTTCTATATAGGACTCATTCCTAGGAACTGATTGTGGATGCTGGGTGATGTTCGGCTACCGAAAGTACACCCAGGGTATTGTTTTAGTGAAGACTGATCCTGGGTAATCTTTGTATATAACATATTTTCGTGACTACAGGGCGCACCCCCTAATTTCACCGTAACCCTTGATGAAATCCATACATAAGACGCACCACCCTATAAGGCGCACCTCCCTATAAGACGCAGTCACCAGGTGAACCACAGCAATGCTTCAGTGCACACATTACACACATACAATGCAGGCCTTGCCGTTTGACGGGCGCGATTTTGCATGCACCTCGCAAACAATAGAAATTCTATTGTTTGCGAGGTGCATGCAAAATCGCGCCCGTCAAACGGCAAGGCCTGACAATGTACTGGCTGGTCAGTCTGCGTTGTTGTGCATCAAACTGACCTGGTTGTATGATTAATTAGCTTGTTGTGACAAGCTAGTTAGCTTGTTGTGACACTTCTGATCAAATTTTCGGACTCTATCTGCAGATAAGGCGCACCACCATATAAGGCGCACCCCCAATTTTATACTTCACGAAAAAAGCCGCGCCTTATAGCCTGAAAATTACGGTACCCAGGACGACATTTACCCTTTCAGCAGTGGTTAGACATCATTGTAATTCTTGGTGTGCAAAGAAACCCATGTTTTCTGGGATTGCACTTCCAATATGTCATTAGTATCTTTCTGGATCAGATATGCTTACATTGTTATGAATACAGACAACCAATCAGTGATCCAAGCATACTCGCTTCCAAACCATAAAAACAACTGATACATGATGATGATACTGTGTATGACCTGTTCTAGTATTATTTGTATGTAGACCACAGGTCAATGGAAATATCTTTCAGGAGGGACTACTGTATGAAAGTGATTTAGGGTCGTAATGCACGGGTCGGACTTTAGCCTAAGTTAGTCTTCCTCTTTGCTTGAAACATTGAGAAAAGTCAGACTTTAATGAAAGTGTGGCTGAAGTCCGACATACGGTCTTGTTTGTCCAAATGCTAGGGTGAACATCTGGCTGGCTCTTAGCTTCTAGTGCTGAACATGTGTCCAAGATATAAACCACAGGTTGATCATAAAGAGCTGCTTTGAGCATTCTGGTGGGAGCTAACCTTACTTTGGTCCCAAATGAGGCAACAGTTCCATGTTGTCCAATAGACTAACAGTGATCAAGCCACTCTTCATCTTGGTCATGCCAAGGACATACTGGTATACAGGACCTAACATCCAAAATGATTGATTGATGGATTAATTGATCAAAAGTGACAGGTATCGATTCTCGAATTTAAAAGCTAAGTTGTGGGGACTGCAATTTTTCCAGTACTGCCCATACTCCATTTCCTAAGAACTGTTCAGCCCTGGAGATAGATACAAAGGTCTATCAGATGGGATCGAAACTACTGTATACTCTGCCTATAAAATCCTAGCCTGGAGAATACCACAATAACAACTAGAGCGTCATGTCGATGGAGAGCCCATCGCATCTCCCCGCTTTCGACAGGAAGTAATGGTGACATGGTGATGTTTAATGTGATTTTCATATGTTTTAATGTGATTTCCCCTGGTGGAAAGAGGCCGTGTTGGATCGAAATAGGCCTAACATTCTAAAGTTGCAGGTTCAAAGTTCCTCTGATGAATTTAGGCAATAGTTGCAGAGTTGTAACAGAACCCTGTCTTCTCCTGACCTTGAGAAGTAGGTCAAGGTCAAAACTCATGTGATAGGTTATGAACACTTTACAGATCACCACCACTCACACTACATTTGTACTCTTCATCACAAATAGTTTACGACTATGCCCATAGACATGTTTCCCTTCCGGTATCCTCAAGCAGCAGGTGATATTCGATGGAAAACCCATCAGATGTTGCATTTGAGGAAAGTGTTCATGGCCTTGATGAACCCGCGCATTTCAATTTTGCTGAAAAGTACTACGTAACAGGTGAACAGTAGCAGATCAATGCACAGACAATCTAACAACCCTTGTTGATCACTCAGCGACTTCCAACGGGTTTTCCTAGACCACCACACATATTCAACTTCACGTCATCCCCACTCCAAACTGCTCCCTGACCCTGGTTCCAATAACCCTGGATTTTGCGATTATACACACCCATGCAATATGAAAATGATCTGCCAAAAACTAAAGGTGTTATCTGACAAGGGAAAAGTTTACGGACACAGGTATGCACGCACGTAAGCATGCACGACAGACCAGCAATAGAGGGCGCCATAAGCACCAGCGTAAAGCCCTTTTGGCCTGATCGGCATGCAGGCTCACAAAATGAAGGTATGGCAAAAGGCAAACTGGACTGTCTGGTGGAAAGTGCCCCCCCCCCCCCCNCGATATAAACAGACGACAAACAAACTCAGTGCGGATGTATTGATTGCAATTGGGTAGAGGAGCAAAAAATAATCATTCATGAGGCCGATAATGGTGGCAGATGTGGACAAGCATTGTGTATGACGATACAAAAAATGAATTTAGTCTGAATGTGGTTGTACCGGATAAGTGCAGGAGCCCAGCAGATGACGATGCCATCAACGATAACGGCAAAGAAGATTCACAAGTGGATGATTTTGTGTAAGGCCCCTGTTAGATAGAGCTACATGTATATGCTATTCAGTATCCAGGCACGTTTCGTAGGGCACGAAGATGCGTCACTTTGTTAGGAATGGGCCGTATTCTAGAAGTTTCCTTAAGTCTAAGGTTTACCTTTAGCTATTGTTTGCAAGGCAGAATACAAAGGATTAAAGTGGACCTTAGAGTTAAGGAGGCTTCTAGAATACGGGCCATGATAAAAAACACTTTATGTTTTTTTAACTTCGGCCTCCTAGTGGCAAAGTCAATAATCAGATTTCACCGAAATTTTCAAATTCAAATCTTTTGTCAAAACGCAAATGAGACCCGATGCGGGCCGATCGGATCCAATTCGATTGAATCTGAATGTGTTTTTTTGGCTTGTCGTCTTCAACAGCCCTATAACCGTGAACTCTGAATGGCAAAAACAAAAGAGTTGTGTTATATTTCAAGTAAAGGCCGTTCTCACTCAAGACAGGAGAGAAAAAATAGAATACTTGCCTTTGTTGTGAAGAACACAAAAAACGTGGGACATTAGGGAAGGACAAAGGGAGTGAACATACATAAACCACTGATATACATGGATTAAAACCTTTGCCTGCATTTGCTATATCCGCTCACTGGTCCAGAAAATGAGACGAGTGCATCACACACAAACGGTGAACATCAAGAATTTCCATATCCCAAATTTCCATAACTATGGATGAGAAAAAAATAGCCAATTCCATTGCCAAAACAACACATCCTGACAAATACAAAGGAACAAGTTTCCCTGACCTACAATGCACAACATAAAATAATCCCGATGTGAAAATATTTAATTTACTATTTTAGAATAGATTTCAATGATCAGCAAAACTGCTTTTTTCGCTTTTAATCCTTTAACTACATGTATATCCAAATGTGAAGTGAAAAACACCCATCGACATTCTACACAATGATTATTCTATCATGAACATTGAACAGCAATGTATTCCACTGTTGAGAGTCTAACAGCTGAGTGTACACACTCAACACAGGCAGTATTGTCCTGATCGCTTGTGCATTACACTGGTAGGGATCTCTGAATCCTATATTAGGTTAATGGAATTTTAACCAAATCAAGGCAATGAATTACTTTAAATCACTTGGTTCTTACAATAGAATCGCTATTATAGACTCCATCTGATTTCAGTGAATTTCAGTGAATCACTGACTTAATCATGCAAACTAATTTCTACCAATACTTTATGTCCCTACATGAATTTGGTTACTTCTCATATCGAATGAAGTTACAGAAGGCAAATCAGTCATTTTTCAGAAAATACGGGCACTAATTCGAGTATTATCCAAGCGAAACACAAATAAAATGGAATAACAGCCATACACATGGTGTGGCGTCTGACAAACATAAATTTCATGCATTGACAGCCGACAACCGATCAATCCATCAGCAGTGAAGAGCGTGGCCGCAACACAACTGGTCCCTGTCAGCCCGTGTTCGAAGCTGACTGGTTCTGACTTATTATAGCCACTTGCCGGTTGTGTAGCATTGAACGGCGATTATGTACTTAGGACACATAGCTAGAATGGAATCCCTCTAACCTACACCTAAGCCAAAATCAACTAGCGGGGACTTTCCATTTAACGGTTTGTCTAGTATATAAATTGACAAGGATTGGAGTAAACGCTGTTGGAATAGAATGCACATGGATAATTGACACATCCATGCTGAATTTGCAAAATTTCAGTAATGAGGAACCCGCACACGTCACGACGTGGGGCTGCAAGCGCTTGTACCGAAAGTCTCTTTTTTCTAACGTTATTTCCATTTATTTCTGCAGTGAAAATAAACCATTTGTGTTGGTCGCCCGACAGTAAAACTTACATCATCTTGTAGCGGATGAAATTTTCTTTTTATCTCATTCCTTTTTTTCCTAAAATGAAGGGATACAATGGCGATAAAAGCTACGTCTTTCTGTCATTTTTCTTGTAGAAAAATGTACAGGCATTTTGTTCATGACCCAACCTCAGCACCTAACATGACGTCAATGACACCTAAAATGACGTCAATGACGTCGTTTCGGTACAAGCGCTCACAGCGCCGACCTGTCGGGATAAACCGCAGGGCGGGTTCCCCATTAACCATCACTTCAAATGATTAGCTTTTTTTGCGATGGACAGCGTTCGGCCAAGTTGAGTGGCATGTTCTATTATAAGCCCTTTTTATACCACACAGAAATTTGGCCTGGATGAACCGTGCCGTTCTCCGCACGGGTCAGGCCCGCCTCAGAATGACCGTTCACACTGCACCATGAGAACTACGCCCGCTCTCCTTTCTGTGGAGGTAGGAAATCTACCACTGAGGTTTGTTTAACCCTTCTGACCGTTGGGAGGTGCCTCCACGTATGAACTGATGCGTAGCACTGCGTGGCATTGCGTAATAATGGCTGCCGCAGTGAAAGGGTTCCGTCCATTATAGAGGACCTGGTGACCGCGTCCCATGTAAATTTCGTGGGGGATTGGATGACCCGGTGACCGGGTCCCACGTAACGAAAGGGTTAAACGTAGTTACGATTCCCATTGCTGTTCACCAATCTCATACCACTGCATTAATTCAGGGCAGCTCGGACCACCCCAGAACATTTCCATTGAATAGGTGTATGTCCATTCCAGTGTATTGACTCTCCTTGCTGAAGGTGGAAATGTGATTGATAGTGGTTGAAAAAGCACTGGTGAGTGATTGTCCTTTAATTACATGTAAGACTGCCCACGCTATTGGTGGGCAGTCTTCCTTGGTTTTACTGAAGTTCTGTCTCCGGACTTCCAGCCTGGGCAGTGTTTCCGACAGAGGGAAATGGCCCTTTTCTGTCCCTCAAAGGAACAGAAAAGGGCCATTTTCTTTAATTTCATCGGGTTTTTGTTGATTTTGAAGAAATGCGTACCCTCAAAAATATTTCTTGCAGAAACCCTGCCGGGCGACATGTACTTTAAAAGACAACTCACGAAAGACGGGTAGGTGACGCTATCAAAAGTACCTTCAGAGAAAACATGCGCACAACAATGGCCTCCTAACTATTCAATACCAGAATTATTTGAAAAATCTATCGCACAATTCAGTCTTCTTATCAGCGACCTCTTGCAGCGAAATGCTTTTATGGAGATTAAAGCGGACATTAAAATGCCACGCTTGTGGCAGTTTTTGAATTTGGATGGATGAGTTGGCAGCATATCAGGCGTAGGGAAGCCGTTTTGATTATGGATGGAAGAAGATGTGAACAGACAATCATACTGATTGTTTCATCTTTCTAAGTGGCTACCCTTTAACTGTGGAATTTTTTTAGTTCTAATTTTTTTCTTTAAAAAAGTTGCGAAAAAAGGCATTTGACACACAAGGTTCCAGCAAGCGTGATATAACATCCTACGCACTGTCACGAACGCCATTTCCTTGCAAGACCTATTACGTCTTAGGCTACGGGTATACTGAACGCGATCCGTCGTCCTGTGCGTCAAAGGCTTTGTTATTTTTTGCCGCACTGCACGCAAACAAATGCTCTCAAAGCATAAATCGCATGCGATGCCCTGTCGCATGCAAATTCGCTTTCAGTATACCCGTAGCCTTAGGCAAGCAACGATCTTCAGGTGTTTCCGGGGATTCCCTGGTGTTTCTGGGGATTCCCCAGTGTTGCCAGGGATTCCCCAGATTCTGTCGATATCACTGACTACAAGAACTTTTACTTTAAAGTTCAGGAAAATGATTTTGTGGTCTGCGACCCTCCTGTGTCCCAAATGTACTACACATCTCAATGCATTGGGCATTGTGAGCAACGTCTGACAATCCCTCACTGATGCACCACATAAATGTCTCTGTTATAAATTGAACCTGCTCAAAATTATCCTGTTGGGAATATTTTTAATTAAAACTTCGATACAGACATCTGTGACCCGTCCTGGCAAAACCAGTCGCTGTCGCTCTTACCTTGGCAGGTTAAAAATATTTGTCAGCTTCAATAGTTCTGTCTGTCTATTATGAAATCTGTCACAATCTATTTTTTTCATTCTCTCCTGGTGTCACCTTGGTTCGTCGAGGCTCACCTTCTGAGCGACATGCGACTCGCCAGAGTGGGTCACATCTGCAGTCATAGTTTATCTATATGTCTAATGTGCGACTTTCCAAAATATCCATCCTCCCACAGCAGGGGTTTTTACCTCGCTCGTCTTCATTCACTTGCTTTGTGTGCGAGTGTATGAAGAGAACCGAGACCAAAGCTCAGCTATGGGAGGATGAAAATACAGTCCNCAAAAAGGGCAGAGTGGCGGGACCCGGCAAGGGCATGGCGCCGCGCCACTCCATTTATTGCTAGGGGAATCACTGACAGTTCAGGAAAATGATTTTGTGGTCTGCGACCCTCCTGTCTCCCCAATGTACTACACATGGTATCTCAATACATTGGGCATTGTGAGCAACGTCTGACAATCCCTCACTGATGCACCACATAAATGTCTCTGTTATAAATTGAACCTGCTCAAAATTATCCTGTTGGGAATATTTTTAATTAAAACTTCGATACAGACATCTGTGACCCGTCCTGGCAAAACCAGTCGCTGTCGCTCTTACCTTGGCAGGTTAAAAATCTTTGTCAGCTTCAATAGTACTGTCTGTCTATTATGAAATCTGTCACAATCTATTTTTTTCATTCTCTCCTGGTGTCACCTTAGTTCGTCGAGGCTCACCTTCTGAGCGACATGCGACTCGCCAGAGTGGGTCACATCTGCAGTCATAGTATATCTATATGTCTAATGTGCGACTTTCCAAAATATCCATCCTCCCACAGCATGGGGTTTTTACCTCGCTCGTCTTCATTCACTTGCTTTGTGTGCGAGTGTATGAAGAGAAGCGAGACCAAAGCTCAGCTATGGGAGGATGAAAATACAGTCCCCCTAGCTATTACGAACCCTGCGGGGTCCAAGGGTTAAGTTCGTACAAATGCGGAGTTCGTAATAGTGAGGATTTACATACATGTCATGAAATTTGGGGAGCCGGACATTGGGTTCGTAACATCCGGGAGTTCGTAAAACCAAGGTCCGTAAGAGCGAGGGAGCACTGTATCGGAAATGGCAGGATGTTTTACGGCGAGTTGACCAAATTCGGACAGTTTTTCAGTAATAGCACAGAGTTGCATTTTTTTTGCCACAAATAGTTTATGACAGTGAGTCTCATTGTTCCTCAAAATGAGAATGACTGGCACTGAAAGGGTAATATATACAAAGATTACCCAGGATCTCAAACTTCACTAAAACAATACCCTGGGTGTACTTTCGGTCGCCGAACATCACCCAGCATCGTATGACACCTGGATTCTCGCCCGTGGTCACGTGACCGCCTCGAGAACGTCATGAATAGCTACACTCAAGTACCGTGGCGCGAGACCGCGAGATTCCAAGGGATTTCTAAATAAGATGCATTCCTCGGCACAGATTGCGCAAACTGGGTGATGTTCGGCTACCGAAACTACACCCAGGGTATTGCTTTAGCGAAGACTGAGATCTTGGGTAATCTTTGTATATACCCAGGACAACATTTACCCTTTCAGCCTGACTGGCAATAAACAAGGGATTTTTTTGAAAATGGAAACTTCCTTTGGCACAGTATTCTGCACACACCTAAATGTGCTCCACACACCACATCCAGCATCTTGCGCATAGCCGGTGAGTACCAACTCGGATCTTAATTCCACGGATGTTGTGCGGTGCCTTTGGAGGGCAGGCAGGGAAGATGTAATGTGTGGTGCATGGAAGTAACGTGGAAGAGACACATGGCGTACCAATACCATATGCACAATGAATTGGAGCATATCTTCCACGTGACAATAAGGCGGAAGGTATATGGGTTAACGGTACGTCAGTTGTGCTCTGTACTATGTCCAACTAAAAACGTTTGACGTAAACGCACTTTCTGAAGAAAATACGACGTATTAAATAATCATTTTCTTAAGAAAATACAACTTTACCAATGGCCATCCTAGCTACGATAAAGGGCAGCACACTGAAACCCTACTAGCCTGGTTCCCTGGCCACCGTCAAGATGGCGCTGCGTAGACGGAGGCCAGGCAGTATAGCCGTTGAGCATGGTTGAGAAGTGACGTCATGGGCAGGAGACTAAGCCAGCCTACCGATTCTGTGTAATCGATTCGACCAAGTAAAAAATTACTTCAAACTCATAAATGTTCGTTCTTTTTACCAGTGCTGTATGTAACAAGTATGAATTAGCTAAATCCATATTTTTTCTCTATCAATAGATCACCCTTTTCATTGTCATATTAATTGACGCTATGAATCCCGAGGACATACCCTTTCCCCGGAATTCAGGGGAAAAGCAACGGCTACTGCCTGGCCACCGTCTACGCAGCGCCATCTCGACGGTGGCCAGGGAACCAGGCTAAAACCCTACAAGGATGCCTTTTTATGTGGGAAATTGATCAGGACCGGGATCTTTTTCATTTCAATCGTTTTACCCACTAGTGACACCTATTGACACAGTGGGCTAGGGTCCCCATTAATATAGCATCGTCATTCTTGTCTCAGTCTCTGAATTTCATGCATATTGCACAGAAGAATCAAAGCAAAACTCCACAAAACAATCATCCACTGATGATTGAATTCTGTCAAAGAAATCACTTGCCAAGATTGATTGCAAACCTAGTGTTTGTGCAACTGATGAGGATGAATATATCAGTTCCTACCATAATATTTGGAATACCCCGTTGCCATTTCCACATAGCAGGAATGTGCGCATGACATAAAAGCCCATTTACAAGAGAATGGTTGAAGCCGGCTCTCAACCTATGTCCAAGATCAGTCGAGATGATTTTTTTCATGTAGTACGTTGCACAATTCACCTCCCTCTATCCACGTACCTTCCTCGGACGTGGCGTGGAAGATAACCTTCAGTTACGTCACGGGTACGTCACGCGCCTCTGTTGTGTGACGTCGGGTGAATGACGTTACGTCTTCACTGCATGCCTTCCATGACGCCGCGCCACGTCCTCGGAAGATACGAGGATGGTACGCGAAAATGACGCTGCATGTGGGACACAGGTGGTGCGTGGCGCGGAAGGGAGGTCAATTGTGCAACGTACTGCAGAATGAAACCCAAACCGGATCCAACCGAACTGGCTTGAGGCCCATTCGTTCCGCAGTCTCCACCGGTTCGTGAAGGATACAGCCACCTGGATATGCTAATTTCCTTGTGTAGAACTAGTATAACCATCAGAATACTAGTATCGGAAACCAAAACCATCTTTTACCTATTCATGCTTTTGTGGTCTTATCTGATTTTTTGGTATGACTTCAACTGATCCCTTTTCCCATTCGCCTAAACAGAAAGGTACCACGCACACACAGTTTCAAGAATCAAAGCCAAGCAGTCGAGGAAAAGTGCCACGTCATGACATCGGGTGTTTGTGCAACTGATGAGGATGAATGGGTCGTATGAATAAAGACTAGCAAATGCTTTTACTTCAGATTTGTACAACATTGCCTAGTGCATTTGTATTGCAAATTTCAAGTAAAAGCATTTGCTAGTCTTTATTCATATGACCATAAAGGAATCAACCATAAGGGTTCAACTGACAAATTTAGCATTTTATAAATGTGGACAATATGCCTTTAAAACCCAACAGACTTGCATTCTGACGTTTCCATGTGATAGGCAAGACCCTTCTGCACATTCACTGCAAATTTTGTTGAATTCCGACTAGTTGATCTTATGATACAAAAGGTCTGAATTAATGAGAACACCACGAACGATGTGTGTTCAGGGTCATCGGTGTACATTTGAATAGGCTGACGTACATTTGTACATGGAACACTAATTGTGCTGAAAATAGCTCAGTTATCGTCAGAAATGGAATTCAAAGCATCATGTTGGCAGGTTCATGTACCTCTTAACCACAAAAAAAGTTGAAGCTCATGCCTATTACGTAAAGCCAAAATTCAGGCAGTGAGAGACATCTGGTGGCAACAAAGGAAGTGTCTCCCTCAGTAAGCTCATCGTTCGCAGTTAAACCTTTATGGTTGATTCCTTTATGATATGACCCAATATATCAGTTCCTACCAGTTGAAGGCCATTGACTGCATCTTTAGCCTTGTCCCAATCATGTCATCTTTTGCGTTAACTCATAAATTATAAATGAATCTGACCCCTACTTGACCCCGCTTCCGAGCCAATCAGAACTTGTGAAACAAATCCCCTTTCGGCACTTTCTCTTCTCTTCCCGCATACATTTGTAACACAGATTTTGATTGGCACGTCGATTAGCCTTCGCACACCGATGATTGGCTGAGGCTCTAACCGCCTCAGAAGTGGGAAATGTGATGACTCAAACCAGGCTAGATGGGTGTCAGGCCAGATAGACCAGTGAGAATCAGATGCTGATAACAAGCCTGCAGTCCATGGTCTTTCCCTCAGCACACTCAGCAGTGTCCCATCAACAGTAGTGACATCTGCGTAAGGGGAAAAGAACTAGCAGAATACCTGTGCTTCACCATGTTCACTGTCAGAGAGAAGGTAGCATGAACTATAGTGATGCCAGTGTTGATGGTGTGTTGAATGTATCAGATTAGGGCCGTAGCCAAATGCACACATGTAGCATTACTGGCCCAATTAGTGCGGCCACTCGTGTTCTTTAACCCTTTTGGATCTTAAGCTACAGTACAGGTCACAATTGACATCCCTAAATTCGCGTAAGTCACTCGTAACTTACGCAACAACTCACGAGCTATGTTACGCATATTCTTACGAGGTGAGTTACGCAAATTTCGCTAGCCACGCAGTGATTTACGAGGCGAGTTAAGCAATTTTGGCGAGTTACGCGGCGAGTTACACGAAACCAAAGCCGGGAGTTACGCGTAAGTTACTCGTAACTTATGAGTAACTTACGCGAAGCCGTAGGGATGTCAATTGTGACCTGTACTGTAATATATGGTGCGGAGTCCATGACAGGCTACTGTCCACTTGTGTGGGGTTTATTACTTGCCCTGCCATAGACACTCGGGAACAAGCTGGGACCACGAGTACCACACCTTTGCTTCAGCTTATCAACATATCACTTGCATGTGGATTTAAAGTGGTACTGTGGCTTTTGAAAG
>NMRB01005437.1:0-12816 GCA_002633025.1 Notospermus geniculatus
TGGTTCCCGATCTGATTGATCGGGAACCATAATCATCTATTAATGACAGTTAAAGATAATGTATCACGGGTATTTTCGCGGGCCACGAAAATCATTGCTATTTACATTTTCTTTGTCTGTGTCCAATCTTTCTTTGTCTTACGAGTAATTTGTTGACGGCATGCCCCTCTAGAAATTCTTCTGATACCGAAAGTACATGTATTCAATTTGGTTGGCATGTCCCAAAAGTCCAAAATAACATAATGTAAACACCGATGTTTACAAACATTGAATGAAATAGAAATAGAAATAGAAATACTGGATTGTTCCCCCAATACCGCGCAGTCTACAAACCTGTAATTATCATACCGAGGCGGACAAGGGCCTACTTTCCACGCCTGCCATGCCACGCCCGCCTGCCAAGTTTTTAATTCATGAATATTGATTTGATCAGTTGTACCCGCGTCAACTTGCCCAGGGATGCAGCCCTGGGAATGCGGTCAACTTCTGTGTAAAGGTTGGTTCATGCGCTGACTATGATCGATTTCATCAATGTGTGTCACATTCACCTGCGATGAGTTTCATGCCCCTGACGGTCCGCGAGCATTGGCTCTTAAAGGCCCTATGTCGATTATAAAGGCCTTCAAACACTGCAATGCTTTTTTGCGTTGTCAACAATCAACAGGTCTTGACACACTGCAACGTAAAACACAGCGGATTTCATTCGCTACATGTGTCCGCGCCAGTCAATGAAGACCCTAAAGCCAGGCGCACATGTGCGGCAAATCCCGACTGATCCGGATAGATGACCAGTCGACAGCATCGGGGCAGTCAACTTCAGAAACACCACTACCGCATCGAGATTTGCAGCACATGTGCGCGAACCCATGATGAAACAGCGGCGGAAAACGCGACAGTGGGTTAGACCTTTAAATCGCACGTGGATGGGGCATTGAAACGATCATCACCACAAAATGAATGTGGTCAGTTTGGCAAAAGTGATTGACACTATTGACTGATTATCGATTGTGAACACTCAGCAATTTTTTTTCCAATGAGGTCACTAGTCCAACCCCTCATCAATACTGCAATTTACCGCAGACCCCTCGTGACATGAATCCACCAATTGTGAATCATAGTCACCTTTTCCTGGTATCCGCCCCCATTCATGGTGATTTCATACACTGTGCGCGGTATTGGGGGAACAATCCAGTATACTGTAAACAATGAAGTCGTGATATATTATCTTTGATCTCATTCGTAACTGATTAAATACATGTATACAATCAATCACCTAGTAAATTCCATGCGATGCTTGTTGGATTTGTCATCAAAGCCACCAAGATAATCATGCCCGAATCTAATAACTACTGCATCTGTCTTTTCATCAAACTTGAAATCTTTGTGGACAACAACATGAAATCGGATCTTTCTCGTCTTTTCCGTATTTTGTGTATCGTTTGGCCAGGCAGAATGGCTGCTGCCTTTGCTGCAAATAAAAGTAAATCAAATGTACATAAATGAAATGGTTCATGGGACCATGTACTCCTTTGGCTGTTTGTACTAGAGGAGCGAATCACAAATGATGGTCAGTCAAAATGTTTCAGTCAAATGATGAGGGTCAAATTTGCCTACAGATACACTGGGTACCTAAAGCTGCGTTTAGCTGACACGCGGAATGCGGATTGCGGAACGCGGAAGCGGAAAGTGCAATGCATTTTCGCATACAACATATCTTTCCGCCAGGGTTTCCCCGTCCCTATTACCGCATTCCGCGTGTCAGCTAAACGCAGCCTTGAAGTTGATACAATTTCACACCAGGTTCGTTCCAACAATCTTATGTTCTAAGTGATGCTGAATAAGAGCTATAGGCCCATTTCCACTGCAGCCGATTCTGTCCTGGTTTGGGGCGAGTGGGACGGTTTTCACAGGGTTTTGGATAATCCGTCTATAGTTTAAAAATACATGGCGTATTGGTTTTATCCCAATGCCTGTGAAAACCACTCCACTCGCCGCAAACCGCGACGGAAATTGCTGAAGTGGAAACGGGCCTTTTAAAGCGAATGGCTCGCGGGGTTTGTTGTGGCGCCATGACAGTTGGTCATCGATATCAAGCAGCATTTTGAGAAAAAGGCAAAAGAAGGATTTTAGTTTAATGGGAAATGCATTAGACAGCCAAACTTCGGAGGCGCATTCTGCAAAATCTGCCGCTTCAAAATCAATGGGAATAGTACAAAATGTACATCTTGACCTACTGAATTTGAAAACGTCATTAACCCATTTTAACAAATTTTTACTGGAACCTCGTCCCCAGTGTTTACATTCGCATATTTGCACAGGTTTTGCATATGGCTGGGGCACGGCTTTGCCTGGAGGCTAGATTCACTCTCTATGGAAGGTACCACCAAAAATGTAAACAAACCCCGCGAGCCATTCGCTTTAATACGCAGAGATGATTGCATGGCAGCCGTGCCTGGGCCTGTAGTTGGCACAGAAAATGTAACAGAATGGAGGCAGAATATTTTATCTGTCCCACAACCAGACTTTCGAAGACAGTTTGTGATGAAGAGTCGCACACTTCTTTTTTGGTGGTCTCGTACCTGCTTTGCACATCCCCGAATGACATGTCTGGCTCTGTGTCCTGTGTAAAAAAAACAGGATTAAGAATCTGAAATTTAGTACCACATACACTGTCAGTGTCGGTATTAAAGCAAACCTGAAATAACTTTTACAGGCCACTTCTCTAATAATACGGTACTCATCCAATAATTACCTTGGGCCTCAACAGACTTTCATGGTGGAATTGCACAGCCAAAGGTGTGCTGATCATTGGTCAATCCTTTTTAAGAATGGCCTGGTTGTCATCAACAGCATTCCCACCATCAATAAAAACAAAAAAATACCGGTAAGTTATTTCCTGAACAAACAAATCGTCCACACTTACCTTTCCACCACTGTCCTTTTCAAGATACAGAATAGCACTGTCATTTTCAGGTGCATCATTTGGACCCCTCTTTTGTGCAGCATCTTGCTGATCGCCCGACAGTTCCTCAGGAGTTTCATGTAATTCCTCCAAGGGAGTATGGTCAGTATGTTTTGTCGAGTCTTTGTCAATGTTTTCATCAGCTTGTGCCTCCGATTTCACATCCATTTCTACATCCATCAAAGAATCTGGGAATGCCTTGTTGTCACCTTCTAGCATGTCCATGCCTCCGTCTTCGCACATCAAACCAGGCTGTCCCTCAGCACTAACATCTGGGTCAAGTTTTTGTTCCGCCACGTCAGGAAGCTTTTCACTCGGTTGCTCTTCAGCCAGAAGAACCTTCTCTGGCTCAGACTCTGATACTAGTATGCTCATTGCTTCAGCTTCGTTAACAGTAATTGGCGATTCATCCTTCATCTCTGCTTCTTGCTTCATCTGAGATGACACCGCAACCCCACCAGTGTCAGTGTCATCGTCATCCTTACAACCCCCCTCTATCGCCACATCTTCCTTACCACAGCTCTCAATTTGGCTATCAGTAGCATTTTCCTCCGCAACAGCACCAATCTCAGAACCCAGCAAAACATCAGATTTCGAAGTATCCACATGTTCGGACTCACTAGATGGCACTCTTCGCTCAGGGTGCACCACTTCCCAGGAGGTGATCGATTGTGAGCTTCCGTCTGAAGAAACCTGCCCGCTATTTGCAAGATCTCTGTTGACACTCTCTTCTGCATCATAGAAATCTTCCGCACATTCCATATCGTTGCTGGCCATGTTACCATCAACCAGAGAAAAGTCATTATCCTGAGGAGAATTAGTCTCCCCTCCCACAGTGGCACCCGAGTTTTCATCTGGAGTATGGTCGGTATGTTTTGTCGAGTCTTTGTCAATGTTTTCATCAGCTTGTGCCTCCGATTTCACATCCATTTCTTCATCCATCACAGAATCTGGGAATGCCTTGTTGTCACCTTCTGGCATGTCTTCGCACATCAAACCAGGCTGTCCCTCAGCACTAACGTCTGGGTCAAGTTTTTTTTCCTCCACGTCAGGAAGCTTTTCACTCGGTTGCTCTTCAGCCAGAAGAACCTTCTCTGGCTCAGACTCTGATACTAGTATGCTCATTGCTTCAGCTTCGTTAACAGTAATTGGCGATTCATCCTTCATCTCTGCTTCTTGCTTCATCTGAGATGACACCGCAGCCTCCCCAGTGTCAGTGTCATCGTCATCCTTACAACCCCCCTCTATCGCCACATCTTCCTTACCACAGCTCTCAATTTGGCTATCAGTTGCATTTTCCTCCACAATAGCACCAATCTCAGAATCCAGCAAAACATCAGATTTCGAAGTATCCACATGTTCGGACCCATTAGATGGCACTCTTCGCTCAGGGTGCACCACTTCCCAGGAGGTCATCGATTGTGAGCTACCGTCTGGGGAAACCTGCCCGCTATTTGCAAGATCTTTGTTGACACTCTCTTCTGCATCATAGAAATCTTCCGCACATTCCGTATCGCTGCTGGCCACGTTACCATCAACCAGAGAAAGGTCATTATCCTGAGGAGAATTAGTCTCCCCTCCTACAGTGGCACCCGGCTTTTCATCTGGAATACGGTCAGTATGTTTTGTCGAGTCTTTGTCAATGTTTTCATCAGCTTGTGCCTCCGATTTCAAATCCATTTCTTCATCCATCACAGAATCTGGGAATGCCTTGTTGTCACCTTCTAGCATGTCTTCCAACATCAAACCAGGCTGTCCCTCAGCACTAACGTCTGGGTCAAGTTTTTGTCCCGCCACGTCAGGAAGCTTTTCACTCGGTTGCTCTTCAGTCGGAAGAACCTTCTCTGGCTCAGACTCTGATACTAGTATGCTCATTGCTTCAGCTTCGCTAACAGAAATTGGCGATTCATCCTTCGTCTCTGCTTCTTGCTTCATCTGAGATGACACCGCAATCCCACCAGTGTCAGTGTCATCGTCATCCTTACAAACCCCCTCTATCGCCACATCTTCCTTACCAGAGCTCTCAACTTGGCTATCACCTGCATTTTCCTCCGCAATAACACCCATCTCACAACCCAGCAAAACATCAGATTTCGAAGTATCAACATGTTCGGAGCCACTAGATGGCACTCTTCGCTCAGGGTGCACCACTTCCCAGGAGGTCATCGATTGTGAGCTACCGTCTGGGGAAACCTGCCCGCTATTTGCAAGATTTCTGTTGACACTCTCTTCTGCATCATAGAAATCTTCCGCACATTCCATATCGCTGCTGGCCACGTTAGCATCAACCAGAGAAAAGTCATTATCCTGAGGAGAATTAGTCTCCCCTCCTACAGTGGCACCCAAATTTTCATCTGGAGTATGGTCGGTATGTTTTGTCGAGTCTTTGTCAATGTTTTCATCAGCTTGTGCCTCGGATTTCACATCTATTTCAGCACTTTTCTCCCCATCAACCACAACATGAAGTCTCCCCTCTTTTTGTTCCTGGCCTGAAGTCTGATCGGCTGTGTCTGTGGACTGGTCACCTTCTTGAATACCGGGGGGTGAACTCGGACCCTCTTCATCTGTGTTCTGTCCATGGGTTTCACTTACAGCATTCTCATTGATTGGAGTTTGACATTTTGGGCACTGGTGTTCAGATTGGCCCACCTTCTCTCCACAGGCAGGGCAATGGCCCTCATGCTCTCCATGGGAAACCATTGCAAGACCACTGATTAGGGCTCACTGAAAAACACAATACCGGGTAATTAGAAATGAAGTGGTCCATGGACCATGTGCTCACCCGTTTACACATGATAGTGTAATGACAGATGTCCGATCGGGCCAGTACTTCACATGCACATAAACGTCATCTAGAGGGAGCCACATAGCACATTTGAGCACTCTGGGTCAAGTTGTTCCTGAGTTATAGCACATTTGATAATTTTCGGGTTACGCCACCTGGCGGCCATATTGGAAGTTTAATCAGGTCGAAATTTGACGTGCTTGTAGCCTAAAGGCCATCTAGAGGGAGGTAAATATCAAGTAAGAGCACTCTGGGTCAAGCCGTTCCTGAGTTATAGCACTTGGATGATTTTCAGGTTACGCCACCTGGCGGCCATATTGGATGTCCGATTGCCCTTACGAAAAATTCCCATGTGTTATTTCTTTTTTCACATGTGGGAATTATTTCACATATGTGAAAATAAGTCCATGTGTGAAATTTGCCGCTTTTCCCATATGGGATTTTTGTTGAAATCCCACGTGTGAAAAATTCCCATATGGGATTTTTGTTGAAATCCCACATGTGAATCCTACATGTAAATTCTATATTGTTCATAATCTTAGTTCACCATTTTTCGCTATTTTCTTCATCACCTGACTGGTGTCAGATGTAGAAGGAAAAGGCCACCATGAGCCTTACATTATAAGTAGCTTTATTCTTAGCCAATAGGCCGAGAACCTACTTGTATAAACAGTTCTAGGTGGTTGGGGAATATCAATGAACAGAAAGGTATCTTTTCTTTGGTACAGACAAAACCAATGTTATACAACTATCGCCTTGACAATTCTGAAACATAAACATTCACAACATCCGTTTTTTGTCTCATATTTCAAATGGTAATTAAGTAATTTTCTTATGCATTTCTTTTCATAAAAGTTGGCGTCTTTTATTAAATATTTGCAATTTATAACATGATTGCCCTCTCCCCCAGCCATCCGCTAGTAAAACCTTCATGTTTGACCTTGTAAATAAAACAAACTCGTCTACCTGCTTACCTGTCTGTCTGTAGATTAACTATCACACTTATAAGGACTGTTTGTCATATATTGCTTGTTATTTTTATTTTCAAAAGTCACTCCATTCTTAATGATTCATCTCACTTAAATACCATGTGTGAAGAAAATCACATGTGTGATTTTCGTGAGAAAACAGAAGTACTATGTGTGAAAAAAATCACACATGGTAATTTTAAAATTCCCATGTGTGAAAATAAAAATAACACATGTAGAAAAATCACATGTGGTAATTTCGTAAGTTTCCCACATGTGAAAAAAAATTCCCACGTGTGAAATAATCCCATGTAAATTTTACATGTGGTAAATGAAAATTAACATATGGGAATCTGAAAATCACATGTGGGAAAATAAAATTCACGTAATGCAAAGGTTTTTACATATGTGAAGAGCCGTTTCACATATGGAAATAGTCATTTCACATATGTGAAAAAAATTCACATTGGGACTTTTTCGTAAGGGTGGGCCGAAACTCGGAATTTTTGAAGGAACCCCTCCAATACACAGTCAAGATATGAAGACGCTCGGTGAAATAATGAAGAACTGTGGCAGGTTCGTTACTTTTATTGAACTTTGACCTCTGTGACCTTGAAAAGTAGGTCAAATCAAAAACCCGTTATGTTATGTATCCTAATTAGACACACCTATGATAAATATTTGGAGATGATCCAGTCATTAGTTCAGGATTTATTGCACTTTTTGTGTTTTTGGTTTTGGCCACCTGGAGGCCAAGCCAAGAGTCGAATCGGACCGAAACTTGGTGTCATGGGTCATCTGACCTAGGGGTACACTGTGCGCCACGTGACTTCCACTCCACGACGACGTCATTCATGCCGTTTTGAGACAGTATGCGCACATGTTCATGATATTGGGCCTCAAGAACAAAAAGAAAACATTTTGTTTCACACAAAATCATGTTAAAAGTATGATTTCTTTCCATTTGGCCCAATTGACGCTATGGATCTATAGTACACGTATGACGACTACCTCGACCCCAATGGCTTTAAGTACCTCAGTAGGCCATGGGAGTAGGTCAGTACGTCAGTTCAAACCTACCCATCATTTGCTTTAGCCTGATACCAAACATGGCTACCTTCGCTCAACCTACACCTGGTCGTGAAGTAGGTCACTAGGTCATGGAAGTAGATCAGTTAAAACCTACACTTCATTACCTTTGGTTTGAACATGACTACCTTGGCTCAACTGGTCTTTAAGTAGGTCACTAGGTCATGGAAGTAGGTCAGTTCAAACCTACACTTCATTACCTTTACTTTGATACCAAACATGACTACCTTGGCTCAACTGGTCGTGAAGTAGGTCACTAGGTCATGGAAGTAGATCAGTTCAAACCTACACTTTATTACCTTTAGTTTGTTACCAAACATGACTACCTTGGCTCAACTGGTTTTTAAGTAGGTCACTAGGTCATGGAAGTAGGTCAGTTCAAAGCTACACTTTATTACCTTTAGTTTGATACCAAACATGACTACCTTGGCTCAACTGGTCTTTAAGTAGGTCACTAGGTCATGGAAGTAGGTCAGTTCAAACCTACACTTTATAAGATTTAGTTAGTTTGATACCAAAATTGGTGACTCGACGTTAGTGATAATGGTCTTTCAGTAGCTTAATTAGCTCATGGAAAGAGGTCATTCAAACCTACACCATGTTTCTTGTTTTGTTATTGATACTCCCTGCAAAAGATGTTTTGTCATTGATACATATACACCCTGTCCCCATTTTAAGATGACACCACACCCTGTATATAAAGATATTCTTATCAACGAATCCACCTCAAGTCGGAAATGAAATGGTCCATGGACCATGTGCTCACCCGTTTGGATATAATAGTGTAATGACAGAGAGAGGTACATGTCAGTTATGAGCAATCAGGGTCAAGTCATTCCCAAGTTGCAGGACTTCAGTGATTTTTGGGTTATGCCACCTGGCGGCCATGGATGTCCGATTGGGCCAAAACTTCACATGCACATAAAGGTCATCTAGAGGGAGCCACATAGCACATTTGAGCGCTCTGGGTTAAGTCCTTCCTGAGTTATAGCACATTTGATAATTTTCGGGTTACGCCACCTGGCGGCCATATTGGAAGTTTAATCAGGCCGAAATGTGACCTGCTTGTAAAGGTCATCTAGAGGGAGGTAAATATCAAGTTTGAGCACTCTGGGTCAAGCCGTTCCTGAGTTATAGCACTTGGATGATTTTCAGGTTATGCCACCTGGCGGCCATATTGGATGTCCGATCGGGCCGAAACTCGGTAATTTTGAAGGTACCCCTGTAATACACGTTTATGCAAGATATGAAGACACTCTGTGAAATAATGAAGAACTGTGGCATGTTCGTTACTTTTGCCGAACTTTGACCTCTGCGACCTTGAAAAGTGGGTCAAATCAAAAACCCGTTTAATATATGTTATGTATCCTGATTAGATACACCTATGATAAAAGTTTGGAGATGATAGTTCAGGAGTTATTGCACTTTTTTGTGTTTTTGGTTTTGGCCAGCTGGAGACCAAGAATCGAATCGGACCGAAACTCGGTGTCATAGGTCATCTGACCTAGGGGTATATATGTACCAAGTTTCAGATCAATAGCTCCAGCGGTTACGAAACGTGCCCTGCTAACGGACGACGACGACGGACGCTGCACCACAACAAAAGCTCACGGGTGAGCTAAAAAGTGACTTGAAAAACCTGAAATCAGCCCATTTCCTGCACTCCGTTTCGAAGAAGGGTCACTTGTCACTGAGAAGTTAATAAGTACTCTAAGTATGTGAGTGGCAAAGAGTTACTTCAAGTGGAGCTGGCTTCCCTGTGTAACACAGCAAAATGTTGTCAAAGTCCTCACATTGTATCTCTTTAAAATGCAAAGATCGAGAGGCAAATTTAGAAAAGTGGCTGGCTAATAAATTCTCTCATGACTCAGTTCGCCAGAGAGCTAGTCCAAAATGTAAACAAAGAACATGTGGTCACCGTCTAAAAATAGATTATACAAGCCGGGTGGCGACAGGGGTTCGCTATGTCGAATGAGCATGGTTGGAAAATGGTTGGAAAAGCATTTGAAAAAAAAAATTGGTTGGGGAGAAGGCAGGAATTATAAAGGAATGTGGAGAAAGTGGTGACTGTATGACTGGATAGGCCCAATACATCATGTTTACATGCATTCCCATGCGAAATAACACGCAAGATCATTAAAATACACGATATAAAAATCCAGAAAGGTAAAAGAAGAAACAAAAAAAAATAGTCAAGGCAAAGAAAATTTACACGCTCCGGGTATCGAACCCGAGACCTTCTGTTTTAAGGGCAGGCGGCTTTGCCAATCGGCCATGGCGACTATGCACTCTGCGTGGCGCTGATATACATGTATGTATTGTTTGGATAATGTCAGGCGGCGCTGGAAATTTCATGTGTTCAAATTTCGGCAAAAGATGCGCCCCAACCTCCTCAACGTCAATGTAGATAATGTATCAAAAGAAGAAACACTTTTTGTAGCAAAGACTGACGAAAACATTGCGATTGTAGGCCTATAAAGTACGGGAAGTACCGGTACATTACGAACTACATCGCGCATGCATATTAGCCTAAGAAATAGTTCCTCCGCGATGATCAGGTCACGGAATCGCAAGGATAATGACTTCTCAACTCCTGACCGGTAACTGCTTTAAAATCGTGTCTAATCGTGCGCATTACATAAAATAGCTCCCAATAGCTATTGACAACATTGTCCATGTACATATTGACATTTTTTAGTACAGTTTACAAAGGTTTTAAACACCACTTTATCTACCGCCCAGACCCCCGTCTGACCTCCCCAAGAAAATGTCTAAAAATAGATTTAGAAATCGCCGAAATTTGTACCTTTCCTGACGTTTGTTCGTACTGCCCAACCAATCAGGTCGACAGCTAATGGTAGACTATCACCAGACGCAATATGACGTTCAAACACCGCAAAATAAGGCCGTAAACGTCAAGTAAAGCTTGATTACGTCATACAAATGCCTTGGAAAACTGGTGTGAAAATAGGGGTCCATATGGCCGCAGCTAGCGCTCCAAGCGGCTCCATAGCGAACCAATACCGTCCTCAGCCCAAGACGGAACGGTTCTAGTGACGTCACGGAGTACCTGAGCAGACCCAAACTAGTTCCTACCGAGCATGCGCGGCCTACTTTTGGACTGGCGGCTTATGCCGCTAGCACCAGCTGCCTCATCGCTTTCCAGCTGGCTGGAATATAGTGCGCGTACATTTGACACAGCAAATCTCGAATAAAAGTCAATAAAATCGAATCACATGAAACAATATATACATGTATTTACCAAACGTGGAAATGTACGATTTGAGACGAATAAATGCTGTAAATGATCAGATTAAGTAGCTTGTTCGCGGAACTTTACAGGCATGGCACTTTCTCACACTTTTAACCAATCAGAGGGCGTCCTTTTTTCACGTGCTTCTGTTGACCAATCAGATAATTAGGTCGACGAAAAAACGTTTCGTGTACGTGCCCATGAAATTCTTCAATTCTTCCATTTGGCATGATTGGAACTACGATCCTCCGCCGAGAAAGTAGGGACCTGGGGCCATATGCATAAAACTTACCCTTAAAGTCTAAGGATTTCACTTTACCAAGTGCCATAGTTAAGGTGTATGCATAAAACAAACTAAGGGCATACGCAGCTAAGGGCAACCCTTAACTAAAGTATTTCCAGGAATTGTGGTGTCAGAGTTTTGGTAGCGAGGTACATTTATAGAACCAAAGAAACGAGCAAATCCAAAATGTGATATTCATATCTATATATTACACTATATACACGGTACAAACGTTTTCGGCAGCATCCTGCTAGCCCTCATCATTTTACCTGATGAGGGCTAGCAGGATGCTGCCGAAAACGTTTGTACCGTGTATATAGTGTAATATATAGATATGAATATCACATTTTGGATTTGCTCGTTTCTTTGGTTCTATAATTGTGGTGTCAGCCAATGAAATTTCAGTATTCAAGGGGTTTCCCAGATTTCTTGAGTGTTATACTTAAAGGACCACAGTATTGCTTCCCAATCCTGCGTTACACCTACCCGCGTAAGGGAGACCTCTATTGACGACTTGGTAAACTACGCATGCTACTACGTGCATTGTAGTGTAATCATACATTCGCCAACACTGGGGCGAAAGGCTTAACTACAGTATTGGAGCATGGTGCCGGTGGCGCCGGCTGTCGACAGAAAGTTGCAATACCGTGGTGCTTTAAGGAAGGTTTCTCAAATGTACGCTGCATGTACATGAACATGACTGCAGGCAATGCTGTAATGCACGTTTTAGTATGTTAGGAACTGTGTAAAGTGGCTATTAACTGTGGAAAACAAAGAAGAGGTTACCAAATTGGTAGGACAGAAAGAGGATCATGGTCTGTCAAATCAAAATCCTTGGCACAGTTCAATGTTATCCCACCCTAGCCTAGCACATAATTTCCCCGGCCTATTTGGCTAGCATGCATTAAAAAACAGCATGGATAGCATATTCCAACCTGTGCCTGCCACAACTGTGAAGTTAAGGAGTCAGTTAAGGGAACTGTGACCACACTTAGAGTTAAGGGTGATTTTGAGGTTTCACTATTCCAAAGTAGTTTTCTGCATCTCCCTTAAGTTAAGATTTCCACTTTAGTGGTGGTTTGAGGGAATCCCTTATTATGACGTCATGGATCAAGCGCAAATAATTTCGTTTCTCCAAAAGCGCGGCAAAGCCAATTTTTGAGGCGGTGATAACGAAATCCTAGTGGTAGGATGTTTTTGCAAACCAGCAGAATTTATTCCCTTGGCCATAGTGAAGCCCTGTGTAAACGATTGGAGCCTTTCAAAATAGCCCTTTAAGTAGTTTTATGCATATGGCCCCTGGTGGCAGTGTCACTAGGTCGGAAGAATGGAGACAGGTGGCGCTGTGAGCAGTTTGGAGCAGACCTTGAATTCATTCTTGACACTAGAGGGCGTTCCAAATAACACCCTCTAGTATCGATCAGCTATCGCCATGTTGAAAAGAAGTGCAGCGCAGTAATATGTGTAAGGATTCCT
>NMRB01005438.1:3708-21466 GCA_002633025.1 Notospermus geniculatus
TTTAGCATATCATGTAAGACCGAGAGAGTTATGGTGCATATTGAATTTTTAAATTTCCACTTCGTATCTACGAAGTGGAAACGAAAGATAAATTTCGAAGTTTAATATACGCCGTAACTCTATCGGTCTAACGTCATACGCTAAAAGATATTTGTGGTACCAACCATCTCCTGAAATACATTAATACGTCATGGAAGTGAAGTCCAATTTCGTGTTTTGTACTTCGTATTTTGTCAGATTTGCGAAACCTCACTAAAGAATTCTACACCACGACCGAGATGGCTGGTATTCATAAAAGTTAGCAAATGCTTTTACTTAAGATTTGCACAGTGAGGTCCAATGTAAATGTACTTCAAAACTTGAAGTAAAAGCATTTGCTACCTTTTATGAATACCAGCAATGTACACAGTGAGTTTTATTTGTTTAAATCTTGAAGACTTTTTTGTGAAAAGCTACCAAATTTTGATATTCAGAACTACATGTATCATGAAAACATACACTGTTGCTCATAAAGATATATATCAAAATTCTGAGAATTTCCATTCATTTCCAATAAACGTTTTTCTGAATTATTTCTGCGCGTGTAGGTCGATTTCAATGAAACTTCATCAGCTGATGGGGACATTACGGGGCCAATGGTTGCTGTGGCTGGTGTTCTGATAACAGTGCATCGGGGATTCCCCCCAACTGGTGAAAATCTTGAAGTTTTTCCTGTAAAGCGAATTGATAGCGGATTTTATTTACATTTGGCTGGTGTTTGTAAACACAAAATTTCAGCCAATCAGAATGCACGAACATTTCTTTGTTGACATTCTGGAGAAGTTTACATTCTTTCCGGAAAATTCGTCCCCTTTCAAATTCTATTTCTAAATCAAAATTGATTTAGATATCAATTCGCTTTTAGTCATTGAGAAAATGTAAAATCATTGTTGTCCTTAAACTTTTTGACAGAAGTGTACATGTGTGTTGGAAAGGAGATAAAATACGATAATATGCATATATATTTCATAACAAATTACACCTATATAATAATAATTTTTCTTTCATGCCTGCGTCACCTCTCTAATGACCTCCGCGGCGGTCACACCAGGTGGGGCCTTTCACACGGCTACTTGACCTCGCGCGACGAGGTCAAGATGAAATCCATGCCAAAATTAGGACATTTTCTAGAAATACCAGAAAAGAATTCAATTCCTTCGTCTCTGCGGTGACTAGTTTAGGGTACAACCCCCCAAGATGATGAAATAGCCGTAATTCATTGACATTCTCCAATTACCACTTAGAAAACTTGTCAAAGAGGGGTTTAGCCCTTTGTTCGCCTGGCATCAAACGGTGGTGACCTGGGACATGAGGTCAAAATGAACTCCATGCTGAAATGGACTTCTTGAAATCAGCTGCTTGAAATACTCTAAATTCCCACTTACCTGCCCCATTGCTGAACTCGGAAAAAATGACCAAATCCTAAGTTGAAGATATCGCACGCTGTCATTCTTTGCCAGGCTCGGGAGTGGGACAAGTAAGTGGACAGGACATTACTGTTTCTGACCATACCCCACCCCATTATCTTCAACTTTGGNAATGAAGAAGGGCAGAGTAGATGGAGGGGTGGGGGAGGTCAGCGAGGAGGGAAGGAGAAGGGAGGGGAGAGGGGAGGGGAGGGGCAGAGGTCTGACTTCAGAGGCTAGAGGAAGGGCAAAGTGGTGGAACCGGATATGGATCCGTCGTTGTGGCCTAAACCAACCGAAAAAACAAAAACAGACAAACCCAGGGAAATCGGTAAGTTTTCATCAAAATCGCTTCAAATACCTTAATAACGTCGTTTTTTTGAAACTATCTGACCTTTCAGATCTGGATACCAATATTAACTATATGATGGTACCACTTGATTTTGCAGTGATTGAGTGGTTTTCGTGGAAACGTGTGCCCATTGAGTCAGGGAAAAAGAAACAAAGAAAGAAAAAGGCCTGGGTCCGCATGTGCGTTTTACGCTGCGTTTTGACGCTTCGCCCATTGTTTGGAAGCAGAGCGGCGGAAAATAACAAAAGATTTAACGCACCACACAGCGTAAAACGCGCATGTGGACACAAGCCCGTACTGCGTACATCACCATACGCAGCGTACAATACGCTCGCGGTTTGAAGGATTGGAAAGGGAGGGAGGGAGGGACGTTAAGCCGCCAATACACGTTCAATATTATTGCACAATATGAGGGCCAAAATGGGCGACATTACAGAGTTTTCGCAAAGCCCCCGAAACGCCAACGCGAACGCCAAACCCATTGTTCGATGCCACGAAGACAGCGCCGAACAAAAGGACAGACGTTCGCGTTGGCGTTTCGGGGGCTTTGCGAAAACTCCCTATTATTGCCAATCTTTCTTCCACCTATCATGCCAGAAGCACATGCCCCTATTTTGGGCTCATGTTGCGCAATAATATTGATCGTGTATGACCTGTAACGTTTTTCTGTGAGGCCCATGTGCCAGTGTGACATTACAATAGACTGACAGGGGCAACACACAGAGAAACAGCGAGTCCGTTTCCTAGTTTCCTAGTGTGTTGCGAACAATGGGAATCACACGGCCACACTGAAAACGGCCACACTGAAAAACGTTACACCGGCTGGTAACTTTCAATAGGCCCCAATCATGCCTATCCCATGAATTAGTGACCGTAACTGGTATTACGTAACTCCCGTCTGGCGGACATGTCGCTGGTCATATCCAGTCGCGAGGGACGGCGGTGTTTTGCTCGTTCCGACATCATGGTGGACTCTGGCTGGATATTTTCAACAAGAAAGGACACAGAATGGCTGTGTAAGTACCCTGACATTCCCGATATATCGAATTCTCTAGGATGAAAACTGGGTACGGTAGATGAACTTTGTGAAGGGTGAATGCCCTGTCTAGGACAAACCTCAGCTCCAGGTTTTCAGGCTTAGTATCCCACAGTGTGAAACATGATGATTCATAAACCTGGACCCAAGGTTGGGTTAGCAACAAAAAAGTCTGTTTTTTCTTTTCTGAATTACTATTTTACGAAAAGTAAGCCAAAGCTCAGTGCTTAATGTTATATTACTGATGGTTATGTTATGTGAGACATTTCCAAGGCAAGTTTTTATGTTTTTGCAGATTTTAAAACATGCTGTACATCAGTCACAGAGTCAGACAAATAAATCGTATGGCATTGAAACTATATTTTGGGAAACATGCCTAATGGGGCTATCCAGAATATGCTTCAACCTCTCGATAATAGGTGTCTCTGCTGTACTATAAGTTTTATTATCCACTTTCTGTTCATTGAGTTTCATTGTTTATCAGTTCTTTGGGAAGTTTGACCTTGACTTCTGACCTTGACCTTGACCTATGATCATCAGGGTTATTACATAATCGAAATTGGCATCCCAAATAACCTAAATATGGGTGTTATCAAACCTCTACTGCTACCACAGACAGAGACATTCCAAATTATCAAGTTTGACCTTGACCTGATCATCAAGGTCATTACATAATCAAAATGGGCATGCTCAATAACCTAAGTATGGGTGATATCATGTCTCTACCTCAACCACGGGCAGAGATATTGCAAATTATCAAGTTTGAAAATATCAAAATCTCATGATATCTCAATCACCCGGACACATGAGGCTGAGAATTTTACCACATCCTGTCCTTGGATAAGCAGGCATGAATTAAGACTTGTTTCATGTTGATCAGTTGACAATGTGGCAAGTTATCTCAAAATATCAAATTTCGTGATATTGAACGTCGATATCACCATGACCCAAACATCTCAGGTCAAAAATAATCAGATCATTTGATTTCTAGGGTATAAAAACCTAAGGGTAGAACTTGTTTCTATTGCTCCGGGTGTTAACTGGTTATAGGAACCGATTTGTGCCATCAGATAAGAGTGTGGTGGACAAAATATCAAGTCTGATATGATGATTACGTCAATGATGGAGGCATCTGGGGTTGAAAATGATTAGATCACTTTTTCTGCCTGTAAGTGACACTCCTCTGCTGATAACTCTATTTTTAAGTTTCTGAACAGTCCACCTTCCATACTCTGCCATGTTGCAAGCAGTGTCTCTAGGACTTATAGTGCAGAAGAGCCACCTGGTGGTGTAGTTTTCCCTGGATAGCCCCATTGTGTCCGAGGGGAAATGCGAGTGTCTACGCAAATTGCCGAGCAGTTGCCTTCGGAAGTTCGGAATGAAGAATAGGTTCAGTTACTTGGGGATAAACCAATCGGGTGCAGAAATCGCATAGACAGTGCCTGTTCTTGTATGCCTAAAGGGCTCCGCACACTAGCGATTTTTTCGAGCGATTTTGTAGGCGACCGGCCTTGCGACCACAGAAGCGACTGAACATTTTTCAGATTTTTTAGTTTTTGTTGACTTGTTTGCGACAAATGCTTCTTTGGAAGATCAGTGATGTCTAGGATGACATCATTGATCGACCGCAAAGGTAATTACGGCAGGCGACGTAGTAGTCGCATCGGTAGTCGCCCCCATTTTAGTCGCCAGTGTGCGGAGCCCTTAAGCGGAGTGGCGGACCAGTCTATCAAATTATGGGAAGAATCGAAAGAGTAGGATTTTGCTGCGGTTTGGTTTCATCAGGGTCTTTGAGGACCTCCACCCTGACCAATGGATGCACCCCTGCACCCCCTTACATTTCAAGCACAAACTGAATTTCTCCGGCATTTTCAAATAGTCTTCTGTTTTTTTTTCATTCCAGCGATTTGCGGTGCGACGGGCGCGTGTGGGCGCGGCGAGATGAGGACGCTACGCCACCTAGCTACAACCAACGGAACTTCGAAACGCATGTCTGCCAAAATACAGTTCATGCCATACGATTTATTTGTCTGACTCTGTGACTGTGAATGAGATGGACATCCAACCTCGTACCCAGGGGGTTGTGCGCTCCTGGGCTCTGGGTTGACGCTTACAAACCCAGGTTGCACAAAACTCCCGATAGCGCTAACTTGGTGTTAGCGCTAACTTTGTTAGATGACGTCAAAATCCTTTGTCTTTTTACGCCATTTAACATAAAGTTAGCGCTAACACCAAGTTAGCGCTAACATGAGTTTTGTGCAACCCATGGGCTGGGTCGTCTGCGAATGCAGAATGCCGTCTGCGAAGCGAGGACGCGGATTGCACATGCCATAGGAATCAATATGGCTGTTACGAGGTGAACACGTCGATTACATAACATACATGTAGGATATATCATTCTATTAGCAAGAACCCGTGGCATTCGGCGATTTTGAGTTTGCCCGAGGTTGGAATGCACGGCACGGCTGGAATTGATGCAACACGGTGTGCGGTAGGGAGAATTTCGAAAGCAATCGAACAACACCATTAAAAAAGTAAAATTGCTACCAGAACAAAGTCCTCTTCGCAAATTAAACCACCCGTTGGATCAGGATATGGTATCCATGCCGAATTTCGAGGCAAAACAAAGCTTCTGAGGGCCGTATTCACGGACCGCACTTTAGCCTAAAGTATAACTTAAGTTAGACTTTCTCAATGCTTGAAGCATTGCGAAAAGTCAGACTTTAATGAAAGTGCGACCCGTGCATACGGCCCTAAGTCTGACTTTATTGAGCCGACTTCCAGCATTATTATATAGATTCGATTGTGCGATTAACGTTTTCGTCGTCGGAATCATCTATCGGACTGTGATGAGGTGAGGTGAGGTGAAGAATAATGGATTAATTCTTGGATTATGTGGAATACATGACATCATCATCATCATCATCATCATCTAAGCATCGGAAAAGTCCTCACCGAAGAGGTGGAAACAGGTACAGGACAACCTGTAGTGGGCCATTGCACAATAGAGCTGAGATGGAACGCCACCTTTGCACTGGTCTAACACGGGGTGAGCAGTGGTGTTCCTTGGTAATTTTTGTAGGTTGGTTCAGATTTTTACACGATCCCCGCCTTTTTTGTCATTTTAACACCTGTTGCTGAACTGAATGAAACAGTCAATGAAAATCTAGGACACAAAGCATGAAACAGCCAATGAAAACGTAGAACACAAAAGCAGCATGATACAGCCAATGAAAAACCGGAACACAAAGCGAAAACCTCCCCAAAGTTTCACATATCTGCTGCCATTGTTTCATTCAGGATTATATGCCGTTTATTTCAGGTTTTGTTGGCCTCATTGTGGGTGTGTCAATTCGACCCACGTGACTTCGTCGGACATGCGCAGTTGTTGCGGTTTGAGCCAAGCGGATGGCACGTAAAATGAAAAGCAGTTTGAGCCAAGTGGATGGCACTTAGAAATTAGGCCTACATGTACATATGCAGCTGAATCTGCATCTAAATTAGACACGTTTATAAGCAGGTTCGGCTTGTATAGGCCTACGTTTTCGTATGAATGTCTTCAATTTTCAGCGCAGCTGCGGTCGACCGGGACCGCGTAGCTGCTTCCACTTAGTCAGTGGGCTCCACCCACTGTTCCGCCAAAGGTGATGCTTCGGGTGTATACATGTCCACTCACGTCTTAAGAAACGTACGCCCAGTTCGTACCCCAGGTTCTCATGTATACACATTGGGCCCTCCCCATGAATGTCTAACCATCTCTTCTTTTCAGGATCATGTAACTAATCATTCCTCATTTCAGAGGGTCTAGCTGTCCTTTAACGATGCACATTTTGGTCGGTGCGCGCCCTAGGGCGCGTAGCATGCCCGGCAGTCTCTGTATAAATGCTCTGCACGCAAGGACAGCTGAGGGCGGACAGGGGTGTGGGGTTCTCTGTATGTACCTAATCACAAATTCATTTCAGGAACACCATATATGCTCACAAGAAGTCTTGTAGCATATATTCAGTAGAGCAGATACATAAGTGATGAAAGGGAAGGGTGCACATTTCAGCTGCATGTGTCGTGACCCTTTTTTCTTTTATCAACTCTTTAAGGGGTGAGTTTATTTTGCGGAGCACACTTCTACTGCTTTTGGGAGGTCGTTACTGAAATAAGGGGGAAGGTCATGGTTCAAAAAGGCGCCATCTTTGAGCTACTTCCTTTAACCTCCGATAGGTGGCGCTCCCCTTAAAGAGCACAAAACCAAACGAAATATTGCCATTTTGAACAAGAAGGCAATCCATTGGGTTACACCATGCAGTTTGTTTTTGAATCAGTTCAAAAAGACAAGAGAAAACAGCGCTTTTTGAGCGGGTTCAAATCATAATAGGCCAATCTGCACATAACGTTTTTTGGGGGTAGATGGAATATGGAGATTGGTCCTCGTTGGAGAAATTTCAGATGTGCTATTGGTGGACTTGGGGAGGTGCCGTCATAGCAGTCGGAATTCCTTCTGAAGACCAAACATTCAGTAACTAACACAGGGTCGGATCCGGGGGGGGGGGCGTGGGGGGCGTACGCCCCCTTTTTTGGCAGAGCAGTGATTTTTTTAGCAAGAAAAATTCAATCACATAAAAATTTGAGTTTTTTGCTCTCAGATGCCAGGAAAATGCATCTAAAAGCACTTAAATTGTCAAATTTTTCTGGGGGACCCCCAGACCCCCGTTTGGGCTTGGCGCTCTCGGTGCTCACCACCTCCGTCGAGCTACGCCCCCTTTCTGTCGACCCTGGATCCGACCCTATAACATCGCGCTCTGGCAGCGGCCCTTCTATCAGTTTCTGCTGGGTGTGTATAAAACGAAGACCTAAGACCCAAGACCTGTAAAAAACTATAGTTCATGAGAGTGGTAGGTAAATCGCAATAGATAGAATGGCTGACCATCCTCGTTCCTAATACTTTCCAACCACAAAATATACAGCGGTCGGTTTAACTGGCTTGGTGCCTACCTGGCAGCGAGGTTGGCTAACAAGTGTTCTGATTGGTGCATGGCAACTCGAAGTGCGAGAGAAACAGAAATCCTGGCGAAGTTCTCCATGGGTTTGTGCGTACGAAGTATGAGGTAGTACAGACACATGGTAGGCCATGATGGTTTTCAACAGGCATCGAAGAATCGCAAAAATTACACCCAGAGCTAAACTCCCCCGGCAGTTTCAAACCGCTACCCACTACGTTATCCGGGTCTATACCTACGGCCAACTAAACACTGGGGACGAGTGTAACCCAGAGCTCGAGTTCTTATGTATTCAGATAAAGCATACATTTTACACTACACTAACGTCGGAAGACGTAAACACTTTCTGAATTCAATACACTGTGGCTTTAAAGATAATGTATCACGGGTATTTTCGCGGGCCACGAAAACCATTGCTTATTTACATTTTGTTTGTTTATTTCCTGTCTTTCTTTGTCTTATGAGTAATTTTTGGTGGCATGCCCCTCTAGAAATTCTTTTGACGCCGAAAGTATTCAATTTGGTGGGTTGGCATGTCCCCAAAGTCCAAAATAACATAATGTAAACATCCATGTTTACAAACACTGAATGTAAACAATGAAGTCATGATATATTATCTTTAAAAGAACAAGAAAAAACGTAACTTGAAGACATGAGTTGATAGGCTTTACTGAAGAAACAGAGAATTTGATACAAGAAATCTCACGTTTACGTTTCGTCCCATAGAAATCATCTGGTGCTCACCAGTCTATCTGGCCTAACGGAGTCGATAGCCTTGTTTGGACAAGATGATAGAAGTATACTTACAAGAAGTTTTCTTATTGTAGTCTTAGCGTTAAATCTATTTCCATTGGCTGTAGGAATAACGTCAGTTGGGAGGGGTCGAACGAGCGTGTGGCCCTGAGAGGTATAGACCTTGCCAAAACAAATAGGCCGCCATCTTTTTTGGAAAGGTCTATTGTACAAAGACATTGTTTCACGCTACTTACATGACTTACTTAGCAAGAAATGGACCTACATGTAAGTACATGCCTTGTACTTGTTTATGACAGAATTTCTTACACGGTTGAGTGATCCATGATCATTCCAGGTGACTCAGGCCTCGTTATTGACATATGAGATCATCCATTTTGACATATGAGATCATCCACGGACTCATGAGTCCGTGATCCATGATCATTCATGTATGACTCATCGCTCCATGATCCATGATCATTCATGAATGACCCACTGCTCCGTGATCCATTATTATTCATGAATGACTCATGGCTCCGTGATCCATGATCATTCATGTATGACTCATAGCTCCGTGATCCATGATCATTCATGTATGACTCATGGCTCCGTGATCCATGATCATTCATGGGTGACTCATAGCTCCGTGATCCATGATCATTCATGTATGACTCATAGCTCCATGATCCATGATCATTCATGAATGACCCACTGCTCCGTGATCCATTATTATTCATGAATGACTCATGGCTCCGTGATCCATGATCATTCATGTATGACTCATAGCTCCGTGATCCATGATCATTCATGTATGACTCATGGCTCTGTGATCCATCATCATTCATGGGTGACCCATGGCTCCGTGATCCATGATCATTCATGTATGACTCATGACCCATGGCTCCGTGATCCATGATCATTCATGTATGACTCATGGCTCCATGATCCATGATCATTCATGAATGACTCATGGCTCCGTGATCCATGATCATTCATGGGTGACTCATGGCTCTGTGATCCATGATCATTCATGTATGACTCATGGCTCCGTGATCCATGATCATTCATGAATGGCACATGGCTCTGTGATCCATGATCATTCATTAATGACTCATGGCTCCGTGATCCGTGATCATTCATGTGTGACCCAGTGTCCCATCACGAATCCGTGATCCATGATCATTCATGTGTGACTCATGATGGTTACATGATCCATGACCATTCATCAATGACTCATGAGTCTGTGATCCATGATGACCATGATCATTCTATGTGACTCATGGTTCCGTGATCCATGATCATCCTTGGCGACTCATGGTTCCATGATCCATGACTCACGAGTCCATGATCCTGGACTATTCATGGATGGTAATATTGTACTGCTATTTTAAATATCTTGTAATATCCCATCAATACAACTGTCCAAAAGCAAGTTCTCTGTGAGAACGCCAGGGTTGGCCGGACACGAAGACGGCATCAACAGCGCCATCTAGTAATAGACCCCAAGATTAGTGGTCGACCAGCCAACTACCACCCTATTTCGGCGTATGTATTCGTCAATCCAGTTCATCAAGGGTTCGAAATAGGAGATCATTGCGCCGGGATCGAGGCGGTCTTGTCCCGTGAGGATGGTCAGGGCTTCTGGCCATGACTTGCTTTTCCCTAACTTCATGAAAGCCCTAAAAAGTAAAACAAAACACGTAGAGTTCAGGGATGCCACGAAGAAAAACTGGCCTACACCAAATCGCAGTTGTAAGGTCACAGAGATCTGGCACTGCCGGAGTCCAGCTTCTCCTGTTGGTGATGGTCGGCATTGCTGACCACACAGCAGGCTGTTGATATCTTCGAATCGAAGTCCCGACACTGACGCTTTTGATGATAATGTTGGAGGAGCTAGATCCCAGTGGCAAAGCCAGGTCCAGTGACCTCATGTCGCCAGTCACGAGTACCGGTATCTTTGGCTGACTATCGATGGGTAAGCCTATAGGTTTGGGAGTCGTCCGAACACTGAACGCTGTCGTCGTTTTAAAGGACCACGGTACTGCCACTTTTTCTCGACAGCCGGCGCCACTGCGCCACTCTCTAACACAGGGATTAACTACGTTGTCGGCGAACTGACCTGATTTACTACGTACATGTACATTTTGTAATGCATTTTTGTAGTTTGTCTTACTGCTGCTAGGTGGCCCCCTCTACGTCGGCAGTCAAATAACGCATTTGAGATCCAATACGTTGTCCTTTAAGGCAAGGGCCTACTGCAATTTCCACGCCCAAAGCACGATCATACTTACTTCAGCTTCTCGCCTGCACGCCGTGAGTTCGCTATACTGCACCTGTATAGCGGTCCCGTGTGGCCGGCCGCATCGCAAAGTGCTTTGTGGAACTGGAACTGACTCACGAAAGACACAAAATACCTGAAACGTGAATACACCAATTAGTTGAGGCCTGACTATAGTACGGCCTAACTCGCCGACCATGGTCTGGAGGACTACATGGTTGGGGCGTTGCCCAGCTGTAAGTTCAGCAACATGGAGCGCGGTCAGAACTTGGATGGCTGACCGGCGCGTTAAACTCCCCACGCAGTTGTGAGTCGCGCCCCCTTCGGTTTACCCGCTCTCCACAACTGCGTAAAGGGACTAGGAAAATTGTTTCTAGCTTCGGTTATTACAAAATGCTAGTCTTTCATGATAAATTTCCCGCCGTCAATTCACTTTTTCAATTAAGCGTTAATTACTGGCACCCAGACAAATCAGTTATCACCACACCATGGAGCATTCACCGCATCACTGGGAACCTAATCAACATAATAGAGTACAGGCTCGCTCCATACAATATATACAGCGATTAGGTTCCCAGTGACGTGGTGAATGCTCCATGGTGTGGTGATGACTGATTTGTCTGGGTGTCAGTAATTAACACAAGTGAATTGACGGTGGGAATTTGTCAGGAAAGACTAGCATTTTGTAATAACCGAAGGTTGAAAAAATTTTCCTAGTCCCTTTAACTTCGTAAAATTCGCCGCGTTTAGTCAACAGATGGCGTCAGGGCCTGGCGCGAATTTTACAGCCTATCAACAGGCTGCTTCCAGAACTCTTTGGCCCGTTGGCAACGGATGTTCTTGTGCTACCATGGCTACGAACCGCTCGGCCAATGAAAAAGTGTCTCAGGCCAGCTTGGTTACCGGTTGCTCGGTGCTGTCATTGGTCGACTCTCTCAGTGCCATCTGTTGACCAAACGCGGCGGATTTTACGAAGTTAGGCAGTTGTGGAGAGCGGGTAAACCGAAGGGGGCGCGGTACACAACTGCGTAGGGAGTTTATCGGCGCGTACGATACAGATCTCACCTGATGTAGGGGACATTGTAAGGGACGTGTGTCTTACTCCCAGGGTCAAAGTCTCTGTCAGAGCGGTCGACCGGTGGCATCACCCCTTGCAGCTTGATTCTGAAATTAAATTCATGTTACGCGAAAACTGCATTTGTAAGATCGCAGATGTCTGGCATTGCCAGTGTTATATCTGCCAGTGTTTCTGTGAGTGAGTGTGCCCCCCTTATTGTTTGGGAAACGCTGGCAGATAGATCCACATGTTTCTCTGTGTGTCCTCTATTGTCAAGTCGCCGCTTATTCCGTCAGACATTAGGAAGGGAACACACAGATGGGGAATACTGGCAGATGTTACACCGGTTTGTTTCGTTTCGAACGCCGTGTGCATCTAGTCAATGAAAAGTCCTGAAACTTCTACAGTATGTGTGATATGATATGAAGTTGTGTCTCCTACTCCACACAGCTCTAGCGTCCAATGGAAATACCTAGTATGTCACATTTTGTTGTTTTCGAGAAAAATGGGTTTATGTGGAATGACAACTTGGAAGAGTTTTGTTGTGGAAAACACTCCTAATTAAAAATATGTCATACAACAGGATTAAATGCAATTTGCTATGTTTTACCTCTGATTTCATGCAGAATTTGCAAAGGTAAAAACGTAGTAAGTCACAATTCTGATGACTTAGACGTAAAAACTGAGTAAGTGCACCACTGTCTTTCCGAGGCTTTGGCGAACATTTTGCAAACAAAAACTGTTTATTATGATGAAACAATACCTAGTAAGTACGAATTTGGCCTTAACTCATTTTTTCCAAAAATGTGACTTACTAGGTATTTCCATTGGACGCTAGTGCTACAGTCAGACAGTCACCACAAAACGTCGCTTCGTGAATCCTGTCGCCACCAGGCTTGTCAGTGCAGCGGCCATGACGACGAGGCGGTGTTAGGCTACTGCATCCCCGCAATGGGGAAGTGCCGGGGGCAGTGATAGTTGACCTGGAAGTTCGACCCTCGAGGAATCGCGAAAAAGTGAAAAATCATCAATTCTCACCTAAGTTCCCACCATTTTCGATTGTATTCATGAGGTCTGATGGTTCCGTTGAAAATACCCCAGCGCCATTCGTCAATAAGGAACCCGAACGGTAGAAAGGCGACTTTGTTCAGAGCCATCTGCATGAGGGAATTCATGTACGACCCTGAAAAATATGATAAAGACTTAAGCCAGGAGCACACCAGGCGATATCGCAAGCGATCAGGGGGGACCGCATAGAAACTCCGCTAGTGACTAGCAGTCTCAGTCTTCTCTAGAGTTTCAGATTGTAAAGTTCCACTTGAAAAAGACCCCGGTTGGGGTCGAAAATTCGTGAATTCTGGAGATTGACTTCTTGCTTATTAGCATCCCAAAGTAGTGTAGATTTTGGGGACAACCTTCCGTTCTAACCAATAAGAGGTTTGCTGCCCCGACGCCATCTACTCCAGCCCAGTGGTACTTACGTTCGCTGGCTGCGCCGGCTCCAAGCCCAACACTCCGCAGATAATTCGGCGTTAGGACAGACAAGGAACTGATATCAGCGACCCCTTCGTGGAAACCAGAATTCGGGGGTCCCCTGTAGACGGCCGGTTGGTGTCGGTACTGCATGAAGTATTCGATATGGCCCATCTCATGGTGAACGGAGATGAAGTCGTCAGTTGTTGGCATGGTACATTTGCTGATTCTGAAACAAGAGGCGAGGGTCAGTGGTGATATCAAAAACCCGAATGCCGAATAGGCCCTATGTATAAGTGACGCGTTCGATTACTTCCACCGGCCAGGCACAAGCGGTTTTTCAGACATGAGCACTGAAGGCCAATGTCATGGCGGATGCGCTCAGATTGTCCGCCATGACACTTTACTCGTGTCTAACACGACAGCGTTCGATTTCTTTTGCACGCCGATGTACACACCGATGTATGCGAGGGCTGTGTGCATCTACGTTCGGAAGTGACATCATGCGCTGCATGCTGGGATACTTCCCGAAGTAACCGGCTCAGGGGGAGGGGTTAGTAGCGCCTGGCGCGACAGGCCCGACTTCGAGAACTTCCGGTAAATAAAACGCTGTCGTGCCAGGCCGGTGTAGGCGCGAGTTAGAATAGAACACGCTAAAGCCCCTGTCACACTGTGGCGACTTAGACGGGCGAATCCCCGCGAACTAGAATGAAATGGTCCATGGACCATGTACATGCCTCTCTCTGTCATTACACTATTACATATATATTCAAAGGGGTGAGCACATGGTCCACGGACCATTTCATTCTAGTTCGCGGGGATTGGGCGCACACTGGCGATTAAAATGGGGGCGACTACCGATGCGACTACTACGTCGCATGCGATAATTACCTTTGAGGTCGATCATTGATGTCATCCGCGACATCACTGATCTTCCAAGGAAGCATTTGTCGCAAACGAGTCAACAAAAACTAAAAAAACTAAAATTAGGTTCAGTCGCTGCTGTGGTCGCAAGGCCGGTCGCCTTAAGGGCTCTGCACACTGGCGACTAAAATGGGGGCGACTACCGATGCGACTACTACGTCGCCTGCCGTAATTACCTTTGCGGTCGATCAGTGATGTCATCCACGACATCACTGATCTTCCAAAGAAGCATTTGTCGCAAACAAGTCAACAAAAACTAAAAAAACTGNTGGAAGATCAGTGATGTCGTGGATGACATCACTGATCGACCGCAAAGGTAATTATGGCAGGCGACGTAGTAGTCGCATCGGTAGTCGCCCCCCATTTTAGTCGCCAGTGTGCGGAGCCCTTTAGAAAATCGCTCGAAAAATCGCCAGTGTGCGCCGCCCTTTAGTCGCCACAGTGTGACCTGGGGTTTAGAATTTCCTACATTCTCATAAAAATGGAGTATGCCGGACTCTAGAACTACTGGGTTGCCTGTCACCGCACCAATAATCATAAGGTTCAGTACCTGAAATCTGTCTCCGTGAATAAATCATACGACGTCCCGTGGCAGTTCATCCGTCGGCCATCTTTCGGCTGCTCGATGACGGAATTCCTCCAGAAGTCGACAGTCATTCGATCCAGGCCTATCGATCTGTAGAAGTTTTCGGCTGTCTTGAACATCTTGATGGGCGTCCATCCCTGTTTCTCGAGCTGGTCGGTGATGTCTGGCATGGGGGAGTTCGGGTACGGGAGGAGGAGGTTGAGACGGTTGCCCCATACCTGCGCCCACATGTTTCCTAGGAATAGAAATGGTCAAGTTAGTACATGTTTAGTCTGAAGAAATCTTGCAGAAAGGATTGCACATCATTATCTTCTTGTCCAAACAAGGCCATTGACTGCGTCTTTAGCCTTGTCCGAATCATGTCATCTTTTGCGTTAAGTCATAAATTATAAATGAACCTGACCCCTACTTGACCCCGGCTCTGAGCCAATCAGAACTCGTGAAACAAATCGCCGTTCGGCACTTTCTCTTCTCTTCCCCCACGCATTTGTAACAAGGATTTTGATTGGCACGTCGATTTTCCTTCGCACACCGATGATTGGCTGAGGCTCTCACCTCCTCAGAAGTGGGAAATGTGATGGATTCAAACCAGGCTAGATGGGTGTCAGGCCAGATAGACTGGTGAGAATCAGATGATCATTATGGGCACGGTACAATCCATTACCAGTCAAGCGGCTGGTAGTAGGCCTAGATTGTGCCGTGCTCATAACGATTACCAGCTTGGAGGCCAGCGCAGTCTCCACACAGCATATCGAAGTACAGGGAAGCACGGCAGCATACGGCCGGGTTGTGCACTGCGTGGAGTTCAGTCAAATATCTGCAGAACTCGCCACAAAATCACCCAAAACACGGTCAGCATCGATCGGTTCGAAGAATCCCTTCTTTCAGACCTGGCCCACCAATAGCTGGGCCACCTGGTAAAAAACAAGTGATTCCGTGCAGCGGTTTACTGCGAACCGTCTGCACAACGCGAAAAATTGCCAAATCCTAGCCCGCGGTGCTCATGCTACGAATGGGGACGCTAGCTCGACAGAGGGCAGCACACCGAAACCTGGTTCTAATGGACGCCTTTTTTGTGGGAAATTGATCAGGACTAGGATGTCAGTTTTAACCACTAGTGACACCTATTGACAAAGTCGATAATAAAACGAAGTCAATCTCCAGAATTCACGAATTTTCGACCCCAACCGGGGTCTTTTTCAAGTGGAACTTTACAATATGAAACTCTAGAGAGGTGCCCCCACACCCTTTTCCTACGGCCATGCAGAGTCAACATATTCTAACACTTACATGTAGGTTACCAGGATTACGGCGAGTTTTGGCGGCTTGACGAGATGGACGACAAGGACTTTCAGACGATAGCTCATGAACTCTACGACAAGCTCCGACCAATGTATATCAAGCTCCACGCATACGTCAGACACAAGCTGAATCAGAAATATGGCGACAGCGTCGATTTGATAAAACCAATACCTGCTCATCTTTTAGGTAAGATTTTAGCTGTTCAGTTTAGTTTGTTGGCTTATGAAGTGACTTTGAACGTCCGAAGACCCTTTTACCCGTCAATGAGTGTACAAAGAACGACGAAAGTGGTTGTGTACGTATTGGTTATTGAATGGGGACGATAGCCGACTTTGTCAATACAATACAAAAAGGCACAAAATTGACACACAAAAAGATAATAAAACGAAGTCAATCTCCAGAATTCACGAATTTTCGACCCCAACCGGGGTCTTTTTCAAGTGGAACTTTACAATATGAAACTCTAGAAAAGACTGAGCTGAAAACTGAATGTGGAAATAACCTGTGTAGACAGGATGAGTAAGCAATTAAGGAAAGAGTGTACAAACACTGGACCTAAATAAGAGAGTGGATGTAATTAAGGAAAGACAAGTGTCCCAAGCCCCACGGATGGTTGCTGGACCTACATTGTAATAAAGAGAGTGGGTGTAATTAAGGAGGAACTGATTTAGCTGAAAGAAAAGGGGTTCAACACACAGTAAAAGAATACAAAGGAAGTCAACTTCCAGATTTGTAGAAAAAAAAAAGAATGGGTAATGCAAATCACTGAGCAATGAGAAGAATGGGGCGAGGAGGATTAGGGCAAAAAAAGGGGGGGGAAGGAATGGAAAAGGTGGAGGGAAAAAAAGCCTAGACCAGAAGGGGAGCCACGTGCCCTCCGCAACTGGAAAACCTAAACGAAATAGGCCTACCAGGGGGAGAGAGTGAGAAGAACACGAGACTCCGCAACTGGAAAAACTAAAACGAAATAGGCCTACCAGGGGGAGAGAGTGAGAAGAACACGAATGCCAAACTGGGGTTTCAGGACCTCAGCATCTTGTGTTAAGACCTGAGGGGGTGATGGTTTTGAGGGTCCACATCCATTTCAACTCTGTTTTAAGGAGAGTCGTCTCATCTGGACATGTCTCGAGGATGGTGAACAACACGTCCGTGACAGAATGTCCTGGCAACTTAAAGTGGGCATAGAGTATCGAGCAGTCACGGTCATCCTCTTTCCCTAATCTGATGTTGGACTTATGATTGTTCATCCTTTTACGGAAACATGTTGTCTGTCCGACGTACTGATTGATGGTGGTGCATCTGGTACATGTGATGCAGTAGACCACATTTCTGCTGTCACAATCAGCGGGACCCCTCAGGCGGAGTGGATGGGACCTTCCCGTGGAGGAGCTAGTGATGTGGGACTGGGAGGGCAAGGAGATGCAAAGTTGACATTTCCGACCTCTCTTTGGTCCTTTCCCTGAGCAAGGGTCACAGGTGGGCTTGGCACGTTGGATCTCCTGTGTGGGGACCTTGGCTCTTACCAGCACATCACGATGGTTTTTGGGTCTCCGGAATGCAATAAGGGGTGGCTCAGGGC
>NMRB01005439.1:0-21453 GCA_002633025.1 Notospermus geniculatus
AAAGTCTCCCATTCCTAAAAAGCAGGGAGACTTTTTTCCAAAGAGGGAGACTTGATTTCTCCCTACTAACTTCAGAAGGAGAAGCTGTACTGATAAAGGTCCCTACTATTCAGTGATAAACTGATGTGCTACATGTATGTACTGCCAACAGGGTCCAATAACAGATATCTGGAGGACCAGAAAGGGATTGACTCTTCCCCACATCCATTGAATCATCAATCAAGAGAGGAACCAGTGCAGGGTGATCACAACGCCATCTTCAGCATACATAACGAACTAAAAGCACATGTGTAATGTTAGCTGCATAGTAGTAGTACTATGAATTGCCTGAAGATGGCATTTCAGTCACTCGGTTTGAATCAATCATGAAATGTAGATAAAACGAGAAATTTTACCCAAATTTCGCACTATTTGTGCACGGATGACCCCAAGAATCAATAAGGTTCTGTGTAATATGCACATCTACAATTCCTTTAAGTTTTACCGCGATACATGGCGTTTTTTTAGTTATCGTTGAAGAACCGCAGATTGGATGGAGAGATCCAGAGAGAGAGAGAAATTCACTAAAAACAAGGAAGACCGCCCCGTCTCAATGGGGCGGTCTTAATGATGATCACTTGTGACAGATGCCTCCTTCTGTTGGAGCGGGTCACATTTGGTAACAGCAGCGCCTAGGCAACATCAGATTACTGGGCCATAAGAAGAGTTATCTCTACCAAGCGTGGTACATGTAGTAGCCATGTTTTTCAGTTCCCAGCCTGTCAGAAACATCAGGGCTAATGATATTGCACACAAATGATTAGTTCATTCAACCCCATGGGTCAATGGGTTCAAAGTTATTGCAATGAAGTGAAAACAGTGAAATCATATGGGTGAAAAGAAGAAGTGAAATTGCGTTGAAATTATTGGTTAGCTGAAGTGCACCAAAAAACATTTCGGCAGCCAGTTTTAGTGGGAATGCGCCTTTAAACAGAATAACTAAGGTAACAGGACAGTTATTGAACTTACCTCCCATCCAAGTTATCAAAGTGTATTTTCCCAACATAATGGACGGCGGAAGATGTATTTACAATGCGAGCATAATGGTCCACAGTACCACTCCTTTTTAAAACATCTAGTAAGAGATGCGTCAGGAGAAAATGTCCTATATAGTTCACACCGAATTGTAATTCAAAGCCATCATCTGTGATATGGTAGGGGCACATCATGACACCAGCTGGAAGAAATAGACAATCGATAAACATCACTTTCACTGCATCTTCTACTGCTACAGGGATGGAGCAATGGGTAATCCACTGAAAGTTCTATACATTTTGTATTTTAACTTTCATTGTATTAAGACTCGGATTATAGAGGAATCCCACTGACGTCATCAAGTCATGTGACTGGCCGTCAAAATGACGCAAACTGGCCTCAATAGGGTGCTACACATGGATTGACGTTCCGCCTGACGCGACGAGACACGACACGAAATAACGTCATCGCGTTCCTTCAGGAAACACGTGGTCAATTTGACGGCCAACGTCACGTGGGAAACGTCAACGTCACGTGGGAAACCTCTATACAGACATGAAGTTCTATAGATCTGTCAGAAGACTCTGATGCATACCATTATTGATGAGTATATGAAGTGGTATATTCTTCTCTTTGAAGGCATCTACAAACTTTCGGACGGAGGACAATGACGAGAGATCAAGATAGAGGAAATCAACTGAAAAAAGAAGAGAGATATTAAAACATTTGAGAGGAAAGGTAAGACGCAACAAAATTGATTTGCGATACTTTTTTTGGAGTGTACGAATGAACTTTGGTTTCTGAGTGGTTCCTCTCGGGACATCAAAAGAAAGTAATTTTCTCAGTAAATCAGTTTCAGACCCCAAAAACAGTAAATCTGATAGCCTATTTCAAGAGAATAAGTTTGCACTTTGTACCTTTGGCAAGTGGGTAACCCTTCTTTATGCTCTGTATAGCACTCTCAGCTTCTTCTTGGGAATGGGAGCCTGAAAATATGAAGTTCTACATGTGCAGATACCGGTAATTAAACCTGGAAAAAACAGTCAAGAGAGTCACACCAAGCAGCATGGGAACGTAAGAGTAATGGTTAGAACCAAGTTCCTTCCATTTTTTATGAAGAACACTTTCTTAAAACTTATAGGCCTACTGCAGTGTTCCACAACCCTTACCTATGATGACATGGATTCCATGATTAACAAGTTCCTTTGTTATTTCATATCCTATTCCCTTTGCACCACCAGTTACAACTGCGACTGTGCCCCTTCTGCATGCTGACAATTCTGCAATGAAAGGACAGGTGTCAGAGGTTTAGACAACATTCATAAGACACCGGGTGGGGATGTCATGGTAACATGAGTGGCTTCTCACCCAACATATGCTGACAGCACATTTAATGCAAATGCATTGTTGGTGGCGGATGAATTTCTGACTTGCACAGCGAATTGCGTAGGGATTCGAAAGAGTTCGTTCTTTTTTCCACAATAAAACCCCTACCCCTAACCCTTCCCTAACCCTTGCCCTACGCCTAAACCCTAATCCTAAACCCCTAAAAACTCCCAAAAAAGCAGTGCCGTAAAAATAAGCAGTGCCGTAACAATAGCCACTTTGTTTACAAATACTGGAACAAATTCTAATTTTCGGTATGATTATTTTTAATTTTATCAAATAATTTGTAAAATCGATGAGCACAAGAATCTTGTGCTGGGTTCCAGCACTTTTCAGAGGTCTTAGCCAAGGAACGATGGTGGCGACCTCTTCAGATTGGAGGTGCAGGTGCAGCTCGGACACTATGTCGGTCGGTCGGTCGGACGGACGGAGGCAGGGGTAGGGCCAGGGTCACGGGTGGTGTCACAGGTTCTTGTGGTTCGATACTATACTGGGGGAACACAGGTCCTTACACACTTCACTGAGAATGTATAGAAAAACAAAAGGTATGACACTTCGCTAACTAGCAACCCGACCTCCCCACTTCAAACCGCCGCCAAACCTTTATTTCCCAACCGATTGCCACGATTTTTGGCACGAGTGATCTCCGATATATATATTCCACAATGAACCCAACTTTAACGAATGACATTATCCGAACTTCGGTGATTTTGATCGCGAATTCTGATCACCAGCCAGCGCACCCGACCACAAACAATGATGTACAGGAAACGAGGGAGAGAGCGATTACTGCGCATGCGCATGCAATTGCTCTCTCGTGTTTCCTGTACATCATTGATTGTGGTCGGGTGCGCTGGCTGGTGATCAGTGTCATACCTTTTGTTTTTCTATACATTCTCAGTGAAGTGTGTAAGGACCTGTGGTCCCCCAGTATAGTATCGAACCACAAGAACCTGTGGTGGTGTGGGAGGCTGCTGTCACACCTGGTCTAGTCACTTGTGTGTTTTTCCATCAACAACCGCAAAAATAAAGTCTAAACTACGATTTCCGATCTTAACCTTCTTTATTTAAACATCTATGCCTTTGGAAAAGTTGATGCACCAGGGTCAAAGCTGCAATTAAGTATAATTTGACAAAATTCCACAACACGTGCCAAATTCGCCATATGGCCGACATTTTTAGTCTCGATCACAAATTAGTCCAGCAACACTACTGAATAAAATGGATGGTTGCGCGAGACTTGTTGTTGATGTCGTCTCTTTTGGACTTCCCTAGTAATTCCCATCTACCGGAGTATTCCATCCTCCAACCTGCGAATCGTAGACTAATCCTACGCCCTCGTCGTGCTTGAGGGCAGGAGACCAGGCTACACGAATTGTTGTTGTTGTCGTTTAAAGGTGTCAAGTGCGAAATTGTTGTATGTTTGCCGGGGTATCCAGCTTCATTGAATTATTTTATATTTCAACTAAAAGAGGGTGTTTCTATTATCGAAAGTATTAAATAACAGTAAAATCTAAATCATCTGATCATTAGATCGATCACAATTTTGAAAGATAGCTTTCTTAAAACTATTCGTAATGCCGTTGAAGACGACATGGTAGGAATGGATCCGCTGATTGTAGTCTGCAGCGACGACCACAACGTTTGAATCAGCTGACCAAGAAGTTGATTCGTTCGCAAGTTTGTTAGGCTAAATTTCAGAGTGATTCTCTCTCAAAAATCCAGCGATTACGCCCTCAGGTATATATATATGGTTTATTGACAATATATAGCCTATATAATGGTTTATTGACATTGTAAGGGACCAGAAGTATGGTATATAGGCCTAGGCCCCTACCCCCTAGCTATGTAAAAACAATGGTTCAGGCCTTCACCATGTAGGGCCTATGTAATGTTCACTTTCAGCTCATACCCAGTTAGTAGTCCCAGCTACCTAGGGCAGGCTTACCTGCATGCCCTAGGCTATAGCCTAGAGACCTTCTTAGACCCAGGCCTTGGCCTATAGTATAGCCTACCGTAGGCCTCCAGACATAAAACATAACGACAGATGGTGAAGACCACAGACACTAGACAGTGGGTTTAATTTGCCCCTCCCCCTCCCTCGCCCCCCCCCCCCCCCCCCCCCCCCCCCCCCCCCCCCCCCCCCCCCCCCCCCCCCCCCCCCCCCCCCCCCCCCCCCCCCCCCCCCCCCCCCCCCCCCCCCCCCCCCCCCCCCCCCCCCCCCCCCCCCCCCCCCCCCCCCCCCCCCCCCCCCCNTCCATGTCAATGGACAGATCAGTAGTAGGTCTACTCAGACTCGCTCAGACTCCTCATTTAGTGAATAGGGCTTACGTGTAGTCACTCTTTGCCACTCCTCTCCAGATATAAGAGATCAACATGAGGCTCGTGATATTAGACAACTATGACCTTGCTAGTGAGTGGGCTGCCAAGTATGTGAGGACAAAAATCAAAGCATTCAATCCTGGTCCAGACAGACACTTCACTCTTGGGCTTCCAACAGGTCAGTGCATTGAAAAAATAAAGTCAGCGAGTCACTAGGCCTACCCATGGTAATGTTCCCAGAAGGGTAGGACTGTTGCCAGATGTGTCTCTTCTACAATATAGAACTGGAGTTAGTGCTGGAGGAATCATACAACTGTTATGCAACAGGTTCCAAGTTCTTTCTTCATTTCAGGTGGCACCCCGTTAGGGATGTACAAAAAGTTGATTGAATACTACAAAGAGGGAAAAGTTTCCTTCAAGTATGTCAAAACATTCAACATGGATGAATATGTTGGTAAGAAAATCAACAACAACATTGACACATACAATGTAATGAAAGTGATTGCTGTTGATCACATACTGACTACTCCCAATATCCCAATTTCTAAGGTTGAATGGGATTGTCCAGTATCTAATAAGAAGTTTCCATATGCACCTGCTTGGACCCTCAGTTCACCATATTTTCTGGACAGGAAATTTTGAGTTGGTCAAGAGGTTATTGAAAATAGCATTTCTTATCTCTCAATGACACTTTTCAGGAATTCCACGAGATCATCCCGAGAGTTACCATTCCTTCATGTGGAATAACTTCTTCAAACATATTGATATCAACCCAGCTAACGTGCATATTCTTGATGGAAATGCAGCTGATCTTGAAAAAGAATGCGATGCATTTGAAAAGGCGATTTCAGAGGCTGGTGGAGTGGAACTCTTCATAGGGGGTGAGGACACAATTTTCTGAATTACCGGTAGTTTCATGATCCATGCGTATGGTAAGAGCATGGTAAATGTTTCTGGAGCTGCCATCAGGCAAATCCATAAATCCCATGGGATCAACACCTTTCATCAAGAAATTATCAATTAATCTGCATCATTATTTCTTCATTTATACTTCAGGAATTGGTCCAGACGGCCATATTGCATTTAACGAACCAGGTTCAAGTTTGGTGTCAAGGACAAGGGTAAAAACACTAGCACAGGACACAATTGAGGCGAATGCTAGATTCTTCGGTGGCGACATGTCAAAAGTGCCAAACATGGCTCTGACTGTTGGTGTTGGGACTGTTATGGATTCAAAGGAGGTATGAGTTAAAGGGGTCATTGAAGATACTAGGATTGGTATAGCTTGTGTTTGTTGAATTGAGGAATGCACTAGTGCAGCAGTTTAGCATCAGACTTGAGACTGGGAGGTCATGGGTTTGACTCCCGGTAGGGCCACCATTCTGTAGATTCTTAACTGGTCTGAAAGGATCAAATTGGGGGGGGGGGGGGTGNCCACTCCAGACAAGATTCAATGCTTAAAACCGGGATATCATGTGTTTTCCTGTCAGGCCCACCACTGAGCTTGTCTGAAAAGATCATGTGGTGTTGTGCTGAATGAGCTGCTCCTTGAGTTTCCCAGAAAGGTTTCTGGAGAAATGGGGGTAATAATCTTTGAGACTGTAGTACCGTGGAAAGCGCTCAAAGCTTCATTATTTTCACTCCAGACAAGAGTCAGTGCTTGATCGTACAATGCCTGAATGACTTCTTTTAGAAATCTTGCATATGGCTCAGTCTGAGTCAGAAATAACCCAAAAGCCTGGTTACATTTGTGTCCGTTTGCATATTACAGGTGATGATATTGATTACTGGAGCACACAAGGCCCTCGCACTTCACAAAGCAATCGAGGAAGGAATCAACCACATGTGGACTGTCTCTGCATTCCAGCAACATCCCAAAACAATATTCGTCTGTGATGAAGATGCAACGTTAGAGCTGCGTGTGAAAACCGTGAAATATTTCAAAGGCCTCATGCATGTCCATAATAAACTGATCGATGATTCTCATTACTGATATGGATATGCACTTTGCCAAGTAGGCCAAAAAGCGTACTCACACCTCACTACAAGTGTCCAAGACTGGCAGACTGCCTGCCACTGCTCTGATAGCCGAGTGGTTATCACGTTGGCTGAGCAAGTGGCAGGTCCCGGATTCAAATCCAACCTGGGCCATGTGTAGTGGGATATCATCCCTGGCTCTTCACATCCGTCGCATGGGACACAGTAAGCTATGGTGCCTTATACATGTACCTTGTTCCTTTGCAAGGGCAAGTAAAGAACATGAGTAGCTTGAGATGGCCTCTTCCATACTTACCTGGGCCAGAAATGCTATGGCTTCAGCCCTGATGGTAATACACAAATAAAATAATAAATATCTGAATAGGTACAGGTAGTTAAAATCTTGCCAGTCTGGACACTTGTAGTGAGGGATGTACCATCCATCGATTAGCTGTTATGAATATCCATGGCAAACTGCACACATGCCAGTGAATCTTTCATGTGGGCAAGTTATTGCAATACAGGTAAAAATATGGACGTTTACTTCAAAGGTTTGAAGTATCTGATAGTTTGAAATAAACTATGGTGCTTACTATCGAGAATAAATTCCACAAATGTTTTGTAAATGCCACTGATTGATCAAGGCAGAAAACTTGCTTCAGCAAAAGTAGGCATTTGTCAGAACCGAGGAAAGGGTTAACAGCCTTACAACACAACTGAAATGTGCGTCTCTGCAGGTTGACAAAAGTAGAGGACAGCAGTGACAATAGTTGTGTAAGCTGATGACCAGTGATGATCACTTGCGACAAGCGACTGCTTTTCTGGAGCGAGTCAGAATTGATTTCATCATAGGGCCTAATTCTTTACTGCCGGGGGGGGGGGGGGGGGGGNNGGGGGGGGGGGGCTGATCACATGTTTAGTTGCATTTGGTTATAATAATTTTGTACTTTAGTCCTAGCAGGATTACAATGTATGTACCGTAGTTAGAGAATGAGTAAGATAGCTAGATCAAGTTGTACATGTAGATACACATGTACAGTATTGAATTCATGTTTAAAAAATCATGTTGTACTCTCATTGAATCTTGTTTGCAAGGGGATGGAAATAAAGAGCACAAAAAGCGGGTTAGAATTTGAAAAATTAAGCTGATCATTTTGTCATTTTGGTTAGAGGATTTTGCTGAATTGATTTGTTTTAATGAAGTCTTTTGTTGTCTTTAATTGGTGTAATGAAGTCATCATTTTCTTAGCTTTTCCTCCCAACTTTGTTATCAGGGCAGTCAGTAAATGCATAATCTACCGGTATCAAGACATTATCTTGTTCATAATGAATTTCTATTCTTGGTATTAAAGTGAAATTTTCTATGAAATATCTTCTGTCCCTCTGTCTCTCTGCATTTTCCATTAAAGTCATACATGATACGGATCGACGATGGGGAGCGTTGCCGGAACGTACTTACCACCTCCTCATGTTCAAGAATTACCCAAGTAGGCCTATTTCAGCCCAGATTCTCAACTTTTCATATTCACTGCTCATATTCAGGATTACTTGGTAGCCCTCTGTTTCAACTCCGAAAACCTCATCAATTCAGTTGCCCATTTGTGTGGAATGGACTGGTGAGCAAGAGGAAGACACGCTGAAAATTAGTGTGGAGATTGTTGTCTCCAAAGACAGAAATCTCCACTTGATAGGCTTTTGGGAGACAGACTATTCTCTGTCAAGATTTAAGGATTACTCTTATTCATGTTCCACTTGCATGTACTTGTACGAATACCAAGGATATGGCAAGTTCAATTAAGGGAATACTTACAGTTTTCTCGTCGATCTTCAGGTCTACTTCTATCATGAGATGTCCCTGGGAATGCTCGCTTTCAAAGTTCCTACATGTAAACGTGAAAAATGTAGATGCACCGAATTCGAAACAGTATTCATGAAAATATTTTATTGAATCAAAGTGCAAAGTAACCACTGCGACATAAATTTACGTAAATGAGAACACATTGAATGAGATAGGAAAGTTCACAATTGGTGATGCCAGACAAACATCCCCCTCTAATCCAAGAAGGCGGTAAGTCCAAGAAGACCACGGCCCGCTTTTGGCAGATAAAAGTTAGTACAATGTCCACAGGCCCCACACCCTCACTCCCTAGTGCACTAGATAACCAGTGATCCACTCGGGTGAAGCTTACCGGTAACCAAGGTCTTGCTCGTCATCAATGACAGTTCTTCCACAAGAATCTTTCGCAGGACGGAATAAGTCATCACAATTCACCGCCAACCAACAACGGGTGTCCACCGACTTGAGAGCGAACAGTGTTGTGAGAGTTGAAGTGGACAAGTCGAATATCTTCTCTAAAAGACACACTTTTGATAGGAGGGCTGGGGGCGAAAAACTTCGGGTAAAGAAACACTTTTGACAGGAGGTCCTGGCCATTCCTTGTGGGTGGATTTGTAGTCGGCCTATTACTTCCCAAACCACCTCCAATAGAAATGTAACCAATATATCACATTGAAAATGATGAAGGCGACAGGGAAGAGTATTCGGGCGATGTAGTCCACACGCTGACCAGACAAAAAAGGCCGCCGCTCCAAAACAAATTTTCCGAACCGCAATCTAGCTGAAGTATCACTTGTAATCACGTGACCATTCGTCTTGTCGTCTGTTTCTTTCTGAATTCGTGGATTTCCGAAGATGGTTAAATTTTCTTCGAGGATCTGAATGTAAACGAAAGAGACAACTACATTCAGGAACACTTTTTACAAAAGGTCTAATATGATCGAGATATCGGGTGGAGACAACACTTAACATCATTCGATCACAATAAGATGAAAGAAACTGACAGGATCTTCCTTGGTTTCCTCCCATTTACCTCTCTCTTTCTCCGTAGCCTTCTCTCCTCCTCCGACCGAATCAGCACATTGGCAATGGCATACTCTAACAGGGCTCCGAAGACGAACACTAGACAGGCCGACATCCAGATGTCCAGAGCCTTCACGTAGGAGACTCTTGGAAGCTGGGCATTGATGCCTAGAGGAAGGAAAGAGAAAGTCTGTCAGCTGCCACAACCGGGAGAGACCCAGTGATTGGGAGTACAGTAGACCGTCTCCATATCGTTAAACGGCACACCACATAAGGCGCCTCTCCACGTGGTGAAAGGCTACTCGTTGTCTCGTGTGCTTGGGGCTCCCCAAATACCCAGTCTTCGAATATTTGCGTCGTGCATGACAGAAGTGACGCTCAAGATGGATCAAGGGCTTTGAAAGGAGGCGACGGCCGCCTCCTTTTGAACGCACCTGACCCCGACACTTACCCGTTGTCTGCGTGGTCATGGTAAGGACAGTGAGAAGACCGACAGAAATCCTTGCCGGCGTCGCGTGGATATCAAACCAAAAGCTTAGCCAGGAAAGGATGACGACCAGTGTGCTGGGGATGTAGGTCTGGATGAGGTAGTAGCCGATGTCACGCCGAAACGGGATGCTGAATTCGACTGTGCTGAAGTTACCTGAAACGGAAGAAGATAAGGGTCAGACGAGGAGGAGGTCTTTGTATTGTTCCTTATCCTCATGTCCCAGTCCACTTGTTTTCGATGACTGAACAAAGCCTTCAACACCAACACAAACTAAGCGAATTCTCAAGCACTTCTCACAGTTCACACCCAAAGGCCAGATGGAATAGACGGGCTTTCAGGAAACTCTTGAATGAGGCCCTGTCCTTCTGAGACTATCAGAGGTTCTTAGCAATTGCTCCTTCGACACCGCACACNATACCATAATTCGGGGCGGAAAATGTGTCCTTCACCTGTTTTGAGAGACATTATATTTTTCGCAAAGCCCCCCGAAACGCCAACGCAAACGTCTATCCTTTTGTTCGGTGCTCTCTTCGTGGCATCGAAAAATGGGTTTGGCGTTCGCGTTGGCGTTTCGGGGGCTTTGCGACAACTCCCTATTAGCAAAGCTGTCCTACCTGTTCTGTAATTCCGAAAACCTGAAACCTGTTGAACACGTTCTTCTTCAATAATGAACTCCGGTAAAGTGATGCCTTTCTGGAATGTTACGGCGGACTTGGGGATTTTGTACAAAATATGATTTGCGTTAAATCCAACTGAAAAAGAAGACAAAGCCTATAGAGGAACGGGCAGTAGCGTATAGATGACCTAGAGTCAATATTTCAGATGAATACATGGACTAAATTAATAGTGGGTGAATCTTCTCAGAAAACCAGGGGCGCCCCTTGCACCCTCTCTCTCCATAATTCCGCTTCTGAGATCGGACATTACTTACAGCTCCCAAGGATTATCTTGCACGTCTGTTCGTCCATTGGGAAGTAATGAAGATACATCGGACAAGATAGATCCATCGTCACACTGAAAGAAGAAGCGAGCGCCCAAACACTTAGGGCCGTAAGCACCAACCAAGATTATCTTGAACTCAGGTTGAAGCCACAACTTTTCAATTGTTCAGGTTTGCCGGGGCATGATGTGACAATGGAAAAGTTGTAGCTCAACTTGAGCTCAACTTGAGTTCAAGATAATCTTCGTTGGTGCATACGCCCTTCAGAGTGTGCAACTTACAATGATCCGACATTGATGCAAGCGGGCAGCACACCAGGATCATTGCAAGCGATCCGATCCGATCGCCACCGACCAAAATAGGTTTGTTCATGACGCCAAGTGTGCGCTGGACAGCGATGCTTGGAATCCTCTCGTCAGCGATGACCGCTATGTCAAACCTTGGAGGAATTGTTAGTATAATTCCTCCAAGGTCAAATAATACCAAAGCCGATTATAATATCGCCTAGTCTGGGGTGGCTGGCGAGAAGATCGGTGGCGAGTAGATCGTTTGTGATACCGCCCAGACTGCGATTAAAAGCTTTATGGCGCCAGAGATATAAATCGCCACTTCGTGCTATTAGCTTGACACGGACTTCATATATCCGCTGCGGGGCAGATTCTTATGCCCGGTTGTTCAGGTCTGGCTCACCTGAGCCTAGCTTATTCCTCAAACTCGAGTTCACGTAAGTCGCGCTTATGTCTGGTCATCAGCTTAATCAATTCCGAGTTCATTGCACAGCCTGAATTAAACTCGGGATTACCGAAGCCTGGCTTATTACCCTCCTTCCCAATGCTTTCCTGTACAATTTGCTCGATGATGTCTGCCCGGTTGCTCAGGTGTGGCTTACGTGAGCTGAACCAATGCTTCTGCCATCTACAAAGCCAGGGCATACAGTGAATAGGCCTATACCATTGTAAGTCGCGCTTATAACCACCCCACAGCCAGGTTTATTTTAAGAAAGGCTTAAGCTTGGCTTGTGTTTGAAGCCCAACCTGCGCAACGCGCTGTGAAATATAAGTCTGGCTTAAGCCACGCTTATGTCGGGATCGACCCAGCTCTGGCTTAAGCCAAGGCTGAACAACCGGGCATTAGACTTGATGACGCAGTAGGCCTATTACGTACCATATTTAGAATCACGGTACTCATTTTTCAAAATTTTGTATTCATTTCCGTCTCTCGACGACGTTGGTCGCGCGATGGTCGTTGATGGCGACAGGCGTGGTCGCGCGATGGTCGTTGATGGCGACAGGCGTGGTCGACGATGGTCGTTGATGGCGACAGGCGTGGTCGCGCGATGGTCGTTGATGGCGACAGGCGTGGTCGACGATGGTCGTTGATGGCGACAGGCGTGGTCGCGCGATGGTCGTTGATGGCGACAGGCGTGGTCGACGATGGTCGTTGATGGCGACAGGCGTGGTCGCGCGATGGTCGTTGATGGCGACAGGCGTGGTCGACGATGGTCGTTGATGGCGACAGGCGTGGTCGCGCGATGGTCGTTGATGGCGACAGGCGTGGTCGACGATGGTCGTTGATGGCGACAGGCGTGGTCGCGCGATGAAAGTACCCGACCTTCTTTAATTACCGCCTCGCGGTCGGTTTGCGGCGAGCGCATGCGATTTTCACAAACATTGGCACAACTAACAAGCCATGTATTTATATTGTTAAACCACCGAAGGCTTCCCCAACACCCTGAGAAAACCGCGCCGCTCCCGCTAACCATGGCCGGAAACACTGGGGCTCACGGCGTCGTATCCCGCTTCGCGGAGCCTAGGCTAGTGTGTGCAGTGTCATAGGACAAATGTGTACATGTATGTACACCCGGGGTATGTACATGTTGCCATAATCAATTCTTTTTTACGCTGAAGATGGATTGTTGGCCCACCACTTACACCTGCCATGAAATTAAATCCCTCATTAGGCGGAACCACTTGTATATTATTTGGATATAAGGGCTCTGTCAATATTACCCGCAAACCAGCCGATAATTTTTATTTACATGTGCATGTTTCGCTACTGGCGGTGTACTTGTACATATTTGTCCAGTTTACCAGTAAACAAATCATGTTTTTGAATGGTTCACTCAATTTATAATAGATGTATACTGCTAGACGTGGAGTTGAAACAAATTCATAATTTATAGAGAAAAAGTCAATTTGGGATTTCCCAATGGTAGTCATTGACTTGACAACAAATTAGTAAAGTACTGTGTATGTTAACCGTACCTCTAGGGTCTTTAAACCAGCAGGTACGGCCGATCACATGGTTATGAAATGTAGAACAGCAGCAAATGTCCCGGATGAGGACGTGCAACGCGAGCGGTCACTGAAGTCGTTGCCAATGAAATGGAAGAACTGCTCCTTCGTCATCCTCTCGCGAGAAAGGCCACCTAGTGACGAGATGTCGCTGGAGTTTCGCAATCTCCAGCGCAGAGGTCAGCAGTACCGCCCATCATGCGGTTTCATAAAATGCGCAACGGTACGGCAATGGGGGGGGGGGGGAGTTTGGTACCGCAGTGGAGCGCCTGAAAACCACGAACGCCGTACCTCTGGGCTTCCGAGATTTGGGAAGTTTCGACGGTTCTTACCGTATGCTTGTTTTTACGAATCCGTCGGGGTGCACCTGCACAAGTTCGTTGCGGAAGGTCAAATCGTGTAAATAACCATATCTAGCGTTGTAGAAGAATGTGTCTGGCCACCATATATCCCTGATGAGAGACGGGGCGAGGGCCTTGTACGTCGTTCCGTTGAAGCGGAGACGGTCATCTCGCCAGAATTGCCTCAAAAACATATCTAATTTGTAATCCTAAAAGAAGATGATAAATTCAACATTACAGCCATCAGAAATACTAATAAGACGTTAGGCAAGTACGAAATATATACCGCCGAAATTGAATTGGGCAAGGGCCCGAGCGTTCGAAACAAGTCCTTTTTCGCCAACGTCATGTCACGTTGCCAAGAAGCAGTTACCGCCACGTTCGAGATAAAGTCAAAATAACAGTTTGAACAACCCAGCCCAATCTTGGACCATGAATCGCCCAGGCGTTGTTCGTTGAAAAGACGATGGGTGATGAACTGGTTAGCTTCTGCTTCAGCCCTAGGTCGGGGGGGGGGGNGGTCTGGGGAACAAGCAGAGATGAACTTTTCCGGAGGCTACAGGTCCGAATACGTACCATGGTGATCTCTAACACGGAGTTAACCCCATTTATATGAACAGAAAGATCGATGACGGTCGCGTCGCCTGGAAATGAATAATTAAATGTAACCACTTTTATATAGTGAAATAACACAGAAATTTATTGAGATAGGCCTACTGGCCAAAGTAAGCATGCGCAGAGAGAACGATCCAAGATGATGACTGGTATACGTACATGTACTCATTTTCCTTAACATGAACTACCAGTACCTAGAATTCTATAATAATGTACATGTACAGTACTTTTTCTTCATTTTCAGCTTGCCTTGTGAATTCTGCGGCCTTTCGTTCTTATCGTAACCATCTTTTCGTATTCGGTTACACAGCTCTGTGCTAATGCTCGCGTGGACACCGACAGACAGGACCAAGTTGGCCATAAAAACATACGCGTACCTGAACGAAACAAGGAAAAGAGTAAAGAACGATATTTTAATGGCATGTATTAAAATACATGTATATGTACCCATCAGAAAGAATGTAGATACATTTTGGCCCGTATTCTAGAACGTTCCTTAACGTTAAGGTCGACCTTAAGTCTATTGTAAAACCATCGAGAACAATAGATTTAAGGTGGACCTTAATGTTAAGGAACGTTCTAGAACACGGCCCTTTATCTTTGAATCAGCATGTTTCAATTCCTTTTGACTGTAGGCCTACCTACCAGCAAAATTGCGGAACAGATCGTTTACTAAACCGTATTTTCTAAGTAAGAATGTGGACACTCACGCCGCCTCCGTTCCGTCAGCGTACACTACCACAGTTTTGCAGTAGCCCCTCACGTTCCATGCAGTGTCTCCGCATACTGTCTAGATTTACAAGATCTCCAATTAACTGTATCTGCAAGCATTATCATTACTTACCCGGTTTTCCTCCGAATTAATGTCATTTCTCCATCTATCAGGAAGGAATCGACACCAAAAACAGCCGAGTGTCCTTCTCTCTGTTTGAATCTCGATGTCGCTAATGGACCTGTCCCTAATGCCGCTTCTCTCTCCGGCGTTCCAACAATAGAGCGTTTAATACATGATCAACAAATAACATTTTACGGGATTGATCCTCCGCTCTTGATGATCAAACATAAAGTATGGTTACACTCCACCGATCAGAATTATACATAATTGAAATTTCGGTCCAGGGACTGACGGAGGATGATGAAAAAACGAAGGTATCAGATAAATTACTATCCTTGGAAACGAACTTGTAATCCAAGAAGGGGAATGGTTTTCCATTGATATCTGCCATGTAAATAATGGAATTATTATAGATGAACTGGAAGTTTAACATTTATTGATTAAGCAATAAACACGTACGAAATTAACCCAAATGTTGCCATAAGAAACAGGAAGGCGATTTAGCCAAATGGAGCTCGGGATACTTGAAGCAAAACTCGCTGTATGTAATTCTGACAACAAAAAGTAGTCAGGTTTCCGCAATCAGGTAAAACAACACCCAGACAGATGAAACGCGGCGTGCATTAGTACCTCCGCGTTTGTTCTTGACTCTCTCTCACTGCCTCTCTCTCCATTCCCCTTCAGATGGATATGCCAGCAATTAACACAATTTCACTGACAGATGAACGACAGATCAATGTTGAAAAAGTACCAGAGGCTATCGTTGTCAAGCGGGCAGCACACCAGGCGATATCGTAAGCGATCAGGGGTAGCCGCATAGAAACTCCGCTAGTGCTTCGACAGCCTATCGGTGTTAAAATGCATGGAAAAATGTACAGCACTATCAGCAGATGGGCTCCGCTAGCGCTAGCGGAGTTTCTATGCAGCCATCCCTGATTGCCACCGAACAAAATCGGCTGTTGACGCCAGGTGTGCGTGGAATCTTCTCGCAAAACAATACCAAAACTGATATCGCCTAGTCTGCGTGACTCATGGCGAGAAGATCGGTGCCGATCAGATCGCTTGCGATAATATCACCTGGTGTGCTGCTGATCCGATCAGATCGCTTGCGATAATATCACCTTAGTGCTTCTCAGCCAAAAGCGGACCTCCTGGCACGACAATCCCTATTTGATAGAATTAAGGCGGGGGGCTACCTATGCCGACTTTATTGACGCTCTTTGAAAACAAGCGTCCTAACATATTCATGACAAAAAGTAACAAACTGATGNCCTTCGCTGAGTAAGTGTTAGCGTGATTCGGCCTGCAGAGAGTGCTGTTGATTGCATAGAGTACCCACACTCAGGATGGATATCATGCTACTTTCATCCCCTGAGGTCCAAAGATATTTCAGAATTTACCTCACTTTGTGTTGATAGCGACTAGTCTGGTGAGGGCTAATAACGACAACTATGATAACAGGAGTAACAAAGTTTTAATGTATAACAGGGCTAATAAGGTTAAAGCCACCTAGTCGTGCCCTGCAGTTACTGCACATCGATAGTTCTCGGGGAAACCCCATGGGGAATCCCCGTGAGATTTTGAAATTTTCCCGGCAGTAAACATTTATTTCGCCGAAATTCAGTGATATAATATCAATAAAAGATTTTTCTTGAACATTTTAGTGTATTTAAAACCTCAGCGAACCCGTAATTTGATGGTTCAACGATGCTGCAAATCATACTGAGATCAGTTTCAAGGATCCCTTGAAATTGGGGAGCTATCGCGGGTCGCGATAGCTGAACGAGATTTCATTTTCAACTCTCGCGAGTAGGTGGCTTTAAAGCTGGACTTAATAGATAAAAACAGCGTTTGTGGCATTTTAAGAAAGACAGCCACGCCACTGCACGGCTATCTTTCGAAATTCAAACAACCATCCGCCATGTTTTGAACAGCCACCAAACATAATACACCCTCTCGGACGGTCACAGTTGGTTTCACTCGCCACCACGCTCTTGAACATTAAAGATCTCAGCACAACCGCCAGACGAGAAAAAACGAAAAATTATCTTCGACGGTACCAAGGTTCGAACCCACAACCCCCCTAATCAGTTGGCCGACCTGTTTCTATTTGCGCCACGAAGACTNGAAGGATCGTAGTTTCCAATACACTCCAAATAGAATTGAACAGTTTCATGGGCACGTACACTGAACGTTTCGGCGACCTATTTTCATCTGATTGGTAGACACAAGCACGTGAACAGAGGATGCCCTCTGATTGGTTAAGATTGTGCAAACTTTGGTAAAATGTTGGAGCCTAATCACATCCAGCGCATGTAACCTTCCGTAACAATCCATCGATTCTGGTCATTTACAGCATCTGTTCACCAAATCTTGTATTTCTAGTTTTGATGTATGTATAATGTTTCATATTACTTGATTTTATTGAATTTTTTTTTTTGAGATTTGGTGGGTCAGATGTACTCGCACTATATTCCAGCCAGCTGGAAAGCACTCGAGGCAGCTGGTACTATAGTGGCATAAGCGGCCCATTCCAAAGTAGGCCGCGCATGCTCGGTAGGAACTGGTTTGTCGATGTGCAGTAACTGCAGGGCTCTCCTAGATTGCTTTAAAGGACCACAGTATTGCTTCCCAATCCTGTGTTACACCTACCCACGTTAAGGGTGACCTCTATTGACGACTTGGTAAACTACGCATGCTGCTGCGTGCATTGTAGTGCATTCACACATTCTCCAACACAAGGCGAAAGGCTTAACTACAGTATTGGAGCATGGTGACGGTGGCGCCCGCTGTCGACAGAAAGTTGCAATACCGTGGTCCTTTAATCTTTGTTTGGAGCACAGGGGATGGGGGCATCATGATGTCCATCCTGAGTGAGGGTATAGGCCCTACCACACAGTGCTCCACAGAATCTACAAGCTCTCTGAATGGTCCTGTTGCCCGATCCAGCAAAACAATTACAATACAATAGTCAATGGGACATTTGTAATTATTTTTGACACCAATAGACGACTTCAACATCAGGTCCCGGGTGCGATGGATTTCCCGAACCCGGAAGTAAATGTACACAGAAATACACGCACGCCTATGCAGCCGACTAAAACACCGCCGAATAACTCCGAAAATACGCAAGTCACAATACTCGATCGCTATATCCAGAACCTGAATTTAACATTTAACAACTTCAGAATATCAAATCTGATGATCTAAGATGAATTAAGAACATTTTTACACTTTCTTGTCCCAATAAAAATGTAAATGAAACTTGAGGACGAGGTCCATTTTGTAACTGCACCAACCGGTAATCTGCAGACATGGCTGCAGGCGGGAACTGGTCTCATTCATACAAATCACCATTCTGTCACAAAATATGCAATAACTACTGTAAATATGATATTATGGGAAAATACGAGGCTTTTACTTTGGAAAACCGTATATTTTTGTGAAACTGGGTAGAATCTCGAATTTGTGCAGACCACGTGGAAGATTCTTGGTCTGCAGAAACCCTTCACATTTGTTGATGAGTGACGTAACTCACATAACCTCGGGAATACTGTTTGTTTACATGTTTACCGCGAGAAGAAAGTGTGAAAATATATATTTGTTCATGATTATGTTGTTTGAGGTTCTGAAGTTGTTAAATGTTAAATTCAGGTTCTGTATATAGCGATCGAGTATTGCGAGTTGCGTATTTTCGGAGTTATTCGGCGGTGTTTTAGTCGGCTGCATAGGAGTGCGTGCATTTTGTGTACATCTACTTCCGGGTTCGGGAAATCCATCGCACCCGGGCTCTTATGCTGAAGTCGTCTTTATACCGGTAGTGCAGTACAAAAGAAAGTAATATGCACTGACCAAAAAACTGTGTGGGGCACAGTATTTTGACCTACATTTGTTTGGTGCAACTGCAGGTTGGTTTGCTATTTCTAATCTCCATCGGGAATGACAGTATTTTTGTGACTATTTTTTCCTTCTTAGGATCCTACTTATCCTTATTATCCATTTTAACCTTATCCCATTACTAGTATCTGCTTGATCCTTATTAACCCGTATTAATTCCTTATTAAAGCTGAACTTAATAGATAAAAACAGCGTTTGTGGCATTTTAAGAAAGACAGCCACGCCACTGCGCAGCTATCTTTCGAAATACAAACAACCATCCGCCATGTTTTGAACAGCTACCAAACATGAACTCACCCTCTCGGACGGTCACAGTTGGTTTCACTCGCCACCACGCTCTTGAACAGTAAAGATCTCAGCACAGCTACCAAATGAGAAAAAACGAAAAATAATCCGTGATAGTACCGAGATTCGAACCCACACACCCCTGATCGATTAGCCATCCTTTTTCTGTACGTGCCACGAAAACTGCTTGCTGGCACGACGGCGGCAATTCCGATCGCTTTATTTCCTCACGGAGATCTTCAAAACTACAACGGCTTTTACTGTAGATCGGCGCTGTTGTATGCAAGCAGTCTTCGTGGCGCAAATAGAAACAGGTCGGCCAACTGATTAGGGGGGTTGTGGGTTCGAACCTTGGTACCGTCGAAGATAATTTTTCGTTTTTTCTCGTCTGGCGGTTGTGCTGAGATCTTTAATGTTCAAGAGCGTGGTGGCGAGGGAAACCAACTGTGACCGTCCGAGAGGGTGTATTATGTTTGGTGGCTGTTCAAAACATGGCGGATGGTTGTTTGAATTTCGAAAGATAGCCGCGCAGTGGCGTGGCTGTCTTTCTTAAAATGCCACAAACGCTGTTTTTATCTATTAAGTCCAGCTTTAACCTTATTGGCCCTGTTATACATTAAAACTTTGTTACTCCTGTTATCATAGTTGTCGTTATTAGCCCTCACCAGACTAAGTAAGTCGCTATCAACACAAAGTGAAGTAAATTCTGAAATATCTTTGGACCTCAGGGGATGAGAGTAGCATGATATCCATCCTGAGTGTGGGTACTCTATGGAATCAACAGCACTCTCTGCAGGCCGAATCACGCTAACACTTACTCAGCGAAGGGACGCTTACTCTCTGGGGTACCAGTACAGCGTGTGTTTGAACATCAGCATGAATTACAAATTTTCCGCTTCATGCGCTACGGTGTATGTGCAGGTCATTTTTTTGCCTACCACCTGTTGCTGCATGAAGCTCTTCAACAAGGACACAACATGCTAAAGATGTCTAGATTCCTATGGCACATTGTCTTGGATATGGATAAATGAAATCATGAAATCCACATTCAGTACACAGAAATAATGGTTACTGATAAAACCCGAAACGAAATGTCGAAATCATCGAAATGAAACGAAATCGCCGAAATGATCGAAACATCCTTTAAAACAGCTATAACGTGATTTCTTATATGATAAACCAATTGTACAAACTTCTAATTAATTATTCTTCCTCTGTGTCCTCTGCCCCGTTGCGTAATTGTCCTATATCCTATCATTTGTTCGGTTGCCGTTGAGTTTATGCTCAGTGGCGGAAGCTAGCAGCAGCTGCGTTAAACACTGTCATTTAGTGCCGAAAGGGAATTCGTAGTTGAGCTGATGTTGGCGGCGTGGTTGAATGTACGGGCAGCAGATCAACACGACTAATATGCCAAGATGACCCAGATTTTTACAATGTAAGCCTCTGCTTATCAGTGGTCTATGTCAGTGGCACACCATGATACTGAGACTGTCTGTTTTCTAGGCCAAGCGCATTTGGTGCTGATATCGTCATGTATGTAGCCTAGCTCATCTGTATAGTACAGTCAACATCACACAAGCACAGACTGGTGCCTTTAGGACTGCTTTTGCTACTTCAACAAAAGGAGGATTTTTCCCTTCATTACCCCAAAAGTGGATTTTCCCGGGTTAATTTTTCCTTGGGGACCTTTTGCTACAGTGGATTTTTTCCGGGGGATTTTTCCGTGTACCTACTTTCATTATTCGACTACTGTACCATTTGTCAAGCCACGCCACGGGTAGAATCCCGGGGGAATTCCCCAAAGGACTTTTCCGACGATGTCGAGCAAGCTGCCATACAGTGATAGGGACAACAAAAACTTTATTATGACCCCCCCCCCCACAAAGTCATTTTCGTAAATTCTATTACTCTCTGCATGAGGATAGTGCGCAAAGTCTCTATTGAGTTTTTCGAGCACTTTCCAACGTTAAAATACCGTAGCTGTATCCACGTGTAATTGCATTGGGATTTCCCAGACTTCAGTTCCGAAAATCCTTTCGATCGTTTCGGCGATTTCGTTTCATTTCGATGATTTCGACATTTCGTTTCGGGTTTTATCACTAACCCAGGAATAATAAATCTAAAACACTGGGGTATGCAATCAAAATGCGTTTTTATTATAAAAATAAACAGGGAATAAACAAGTTTTTCTTCACTA
>NMRB01005450.1:0-21292 GCA_002633025.1 Notospermus geniculatus
CCAAAAAGTACACCGTTCGCCAGTTGCTCTTGGCTGTCATGGATGAAATACACGTGAAACCTAGCAACCGTCTCAAAGAAATCTGGGCCCATATTCATAAAACCTAGTTACTTACTAATACCCAGTTTGGACAGGCCAATGTCCACAGTTGGTAACCAACTAAGCTAGCAAGGTTTTATAAATAGTGGGCCCTGAATGCCAACGTTTCGTTCTGACGAAATACATGTACGTTATTTTTGTACGGATTGATAGATATAAAAAAAACAACAACAAACGCGGGAACTAGGTTTCAATTGGGTGATTTCAAAGTTGGTGTTAACACGGTGTTTACAATGCTTTAATACATTGTAAAAACCGTGTTAACACCAACTTTGAAATCACCCAATCATCCTTTTGCCACTGAAATGCTTCCCGATGGAAACAACATTACGCCACGCCATCCACATTTCTGTCTTCCATTGGGAAATAGACGTATCTCCACTCGACAACACGTGGAGCATGGTCAATGGGGACCCTAGCCGACTTTTTCAATAGGTGTCACTAGTGATAAAAACTGTTGAAATGAAACTGACATCCCGGTCCTGATCAATTTCCCACACAAAAGGCGTCCATTGTATTTTTTTATAGGACCGGGTTTCGGTGTGCTGCCCTCTGTCGAGCTACATTGTAGGATCCCCATTGAAGTAACAGCTCTTTTGTCTACGACTCGGTACACGGTTGCGTAGAGAAAGGCTATTATCTCATTTGAACACGCTCCCCCTGATCTTGAGTCTTGATACATGTACATGTACTTCTTTTAACCACAGGAGGGCAGATTTACAACATAAAGAACCAGCAGCACCAGCAGATCCATTCACACGCCATAACATCAAAAGGTTTAACACTTATAAGACGTTGTACACGCGCCACGGCTACGTTGTCTAAATATAGTATTACGATATTGTTAAAAGCTTGGGAAGTAACCGAGAGGGAAGATCAGACAATCTAATGTATATTCCACCAACGTTTCAAGCATACAAAATATTGAAAAAATCGACCTACCAGACCTCCGGGATTTTTGAACTGCAACCGGAAACAGATGCATTACTTTCAAGGTTGGGAAAGGAGACTTTCGAGGGCTGTACATCGCATTGACAGCTCTCGCAACAGGGCATTTTCAAATTACGTTTTATCATCATCGGATGTTTTGTAGCGTCTTAGCAACATATTGGGCCATCGGTAGCAGTACGGTTAATTTTGTCTATGTGTATTTCATTTCCGATTTTCTGAATTTTTCATTTGGAGATCAAACATTTGGGAACACCACCAAGCTCGGACAAAAAAATCATCAAAGTCATCGACGATGCACTGACACCAAGTGCTTTTTTAAAACAAACGCTTGCCAAGATCGAAGGACCTAGGCTGACACTAGGGCCGTATGCACCAACGAAGATTATCTTGAACTCAGATTGAGCCACAGCTTTTTAATTGCTCAGTTTTGCCAGGGCATGATGTGACAATGGAAAAGTTGTGGCTCAACCTGAGTTCGAGGTAATCTTCGTTGGTGCATACAGCCCCAGTGGAAGTTTCTTTTAAAATCTCATGTTCGCGACAAGGTATTGCTACCCAGTGAAAAAAAATCATTGGCGCGCTTGATTTTTAAGAAATTCCACCTAAATATCGAGTTTTTACTGAGAGCATCAGTTTGGTGTTAGCTTAAGCATCAGTTTGGTGTTAGCTTAATATTGGTTGACCTGAATCTGATGATGGTATAATTTTCTAAGGTTGTCCACAGTCTGACAAGACATGTAATTCGGGGACAAAGGGCATGATCGCAATAACACCGTTGCTTTTCTGCAATGATAAACAAGAAAGAAAGCAGCAAAGCCGTTTATAAAGCCAACGTAAATAATCTAGACGTAATCTATAGCGAACGTGACATGGATGTCATAGTAAAATACTGGGGGAGGTTTAGAAATCAACAGATAAACGTAAACATTAACGACAACGTTATTTTTGTGCCGAAAATGTAATATAAAATCTGGTTAATGTGTGGTATGAAAAAGAACGTTGCCGAAAAGTTTACGTTTATCGTTTGATTTCTAAACATCCCTACTAAAGGTGGCTACACGTTATGGTCAGGTCTGTGTCCTTCTCTCCCGGCCTGGTTAATGCAATATTCAGGTTAACCCGGGTATCGTATCGACCGACTGGCTCACGTCAAGGATTCTCAATTCGGAAGAAGGGACCTTAACCAATAACGTTACTCCCGTAAAACGTTGCGTGTCGTAAAATGCAAAGTGTTCGATTTGCCGCAGATCTGTTGCAATCAGACATAACACTGTGATCTGGTGTAGGCCATGCAGATGAACTCGAAAACTAAGCATGACGTCATTTCCTGTCTATGATACTCACCAGTCTTGGCGACATTGCAGAGTAACACTATGAACAGAGACAAGAACCAGGCGAATATCTGCTGCATTCTGATTGGTTGGTTGGCGATGCGATCTGGAATGTTAAAAATGGAATTATTTTCTACGATCCTAGCTTGGAAGTGATTTTTGATGAGAGGAACAGGTGTGTCGGACAGGCATAAATTGGCTAAATTTTCGTCGCTAAATTGACGATATTGGTAATTCAATTTTCACCTGCATAAGGCAGGTGTAAAGTGCCACAACTTGTCTTCTTGAAAGCTCCCTTGGGGAGCCAATCATGTTCATTGTTTCTACTCAGCCAATCATGTTCTTTGTTTCTAATCATCAATCATCACGGGATCATCAATCATCACAGGATCAAAGCCAAATTCCACGATGTTCACTGGACTGCCTTATTCTACTTCGCGAGTCAAACTAACTGTTCACGGAAGATGTCCCATATTTTGGCAGCCATCGGGCCTCCCATCTGCAGAGACCTCCAAGAGTACTCGGTACATCATGACGACGGCGTATTGTCACGAATCTCCGGTAATAATAACAGAGATAAACACGATGTCGTGCCATTCTGCCTTAGCAGATTCATTGATCTAATGACTCTCACACGACAAAAAGGTTCCAGTGCAGAATACGAAATAGTTTCTGTTGAGTGGAACCCGCCAATTACCTTCATCGATGACGGTATGCTTCAGTACTGATTATCGTCTGCAGTTACAAGTAACGAGAGAAGATAATTCCATCAACCAGATACGAGTGTTTTCTTTCAGTTCGTGTATTGTTTCACTGCAAGTATCACTCGTACTGAATCAATGCTTCATATGATTGGCCGAGGTGGCTCGCAAATTGATCGTCGACAATCACTCGACAGTAAAAAAAAATTGGTGTGCCCCTTATTCACTGAACACCGAAATTCAGGTTTTCCTAGTGCAGAATACCGGTAGTTCAGTGAAGATGTTACGCCGGAATGAAAATTGAAAATCGGAAAATTCCTGCAGCAGATCGGTTTCAAGACGTGATCTGTAAAATTACAGACTCAAAAAAATGTTAACAGAGACTTGACTGGAGGCTGACCAAATTATATTTTCATACGTTCTCAGAAAGCATCATTCTGGACAGTCCAATTGAGTCCAACTAATACTGGAACACATATATCACACCACATTGTAAATTTACAGAAGTTCCTGGGCCCAGTTGCACAAAGAATCTTAAGTCTAAGAAAAAACTTAAGTCTGAAATGAAGCCATCTGATTTGCTGAAACCTGGTCACATGATGACTTAAGTCAAACTTTAGACTTAAGATTCTTTGTGAAACTGGGCCCTGGAACTCTGCTGCAGGCAATTTCTGTAAAAATATTACAAAAATTTCTAACAGTCTAAGTAACCACTACTTTTTCGGTGTTCATCGTGTTACGGGAACACCACTTTTTTTACTGCGTCCCTTTTGCTTACATTTTCAAATAACCCTCGAGACCAGGTTGGTCTAATAAGATACTATTAGGGGCCGTATTCTAGAAGCTTCCTTAACTCAAATGTTTACCTTAGTTTAGCTATTGTTTGCAGGGCAGAATACAAAATATTCACTTCTGGGATCTCTACTATACTGTAGAAAGTGCCTGAGTGAGGAAGACCCCGCCGGATTGGGGTCGAAAATTCTTTTACCTATCGTACCATTTTGTGTGTCGTTCTTCGTGGTCTATGTTGGATATCAGAATACAAGAGCTTAGAGTTAAGAAGGCTTCTAGAATACGGGCCTAAGAATGTCTCCGTCAACAACTAGAGAATATTGGGCAGGTGGCCATCCACTTTATCGACGACTAAAGATAGATATCAGCGTCCATTCAGATGCAAATATCGGTTGCCGTGCTGAGTGACACTTCATGAAGAAAAGAACCGCGTATCTGTCAAAGCTAACACTTTATCAAGCCATTGAAGAGCCATTACGGATCAGTCTGGATGCTCGGCGTCTCAGATATCTAGCGATGGTACGTACATGGGAAGACAACAGCTAGGGTCATCTCGCTGGCGAGTCAACCATTTACCATTTCATATCAAAGGTTCAGTCCGTTAAGTTTGAAAATACAGAATGTAGTGAGGTTTCGCAAGTCTGACGAAACACGAAGTACGAAATACGAAATTCAACTTCATTTCCACGACCTAATGTATTTCTGGAGATGGTTGATACCACAAATGTCCCTGCTGCGGGAGCGTCTTTTAGCATATTATATGTAAGATCGAGAGAGTTATGATGCATCTCGAATTTTTAAATTTCCATTTCGTAGGTACGAAGTGGAAACGAAAGGTAAATTTCGAATTTGAATATACACCGTAAACTCTCACCGCTCACACAAAGACTAGCTGAGGTGGCGAGTACACGCCACCTCACATAGATGGCGTTGTTGTCGCGTAACTGGCATCTAACGTCATACGCTAAAAGACGCTCTTGCAGCAGGCGATATTTATGGAACCAACCATCTCCTGATTCAAATACATGTACATTACGTCATGTAAGTGAAGTCCAAATTCGTATTTCGTACTTCGTGTTTCGTCCGATTTGCGAACCTCACTAAAGTACGTTTAGAGTAAACCCTGAATTCATTGTTGTCCGGTTACTAGGGGTTTCATTGACATACGCCCATCGGGGTCTAGATGATTTAAACGTACTGTACATGATTTAAACGTACCGTACTGTACGGAAAAAGACCCAAAAGGAAATCAATATAATTGAAGCACCACCATTGCTTGTAAACGGTACGAAATTACAGGATAGGCCTACAATTTTCCAATAAGATTTCTGTTGTTTTTCTCATTAGAATGTTGATATACATCTAAAATTTATGCTGATTGATCCTGACATTATTTATTTTACATTATTGCCGATTTAGCCACGTTCCTGCCGGCGGCAATTCTGCCTTCGCAAGAATAGACATCGACTCCCTGAGTGGTATTATGCAGCAGCATTCAGGCCGATACGGAAACTCGCGTCGGCACCAAATGTCCGTCGCACTGCTGCATCATTCATTTAGTTCAAGTGCTGGGGTAATATTTACTTGGTGCACCCACACAAAGGTAAACAATTAATTTGTATTCGAAGCTCTCAAACAAATGTAAGCCTTCAATGTAAGCCCCGATTCATCCAGGGCACCGTGCAGCACTCATCTATAACAGCGTCTTCGGAAAGCTTCCCCGAGGAAGTTTCTGGAGCTTCTCTCTGGGAATGTGAGCATGCCCAGTGAAGGCGCATATCCGGACGATATTTGCGCTTCCTCGGGGAAAGGTACTACTGTGGGTTGCAGTCGTGAAATATTCCACCTACAGGTACAGCCAAACAGCATGCCGGCCCGGAAAAAAAAGAAATGCATGCCGGGAGTTTCCCCAAGTGAGCGACCCGGCGAGTCGCTCACTTCGGCCAGGCGCGAGGCAGCCTTGGCAGCTTGCCAATACCTTTCCGAACGCTCTCCCGCCTTCCCCGAGCTTCCTCGGGGAAGCTTTCCGAACGCGACCCTAGGGAAGTTAGCTTTGCGACTGATGAAGCTCGGCATGGCCCCGATTTAGCATATTCAAATTTTTTATCAACTTTATTTTGACAATGCGGATCGTTGTTATTCATTTAGGCGAAAAGACACTTTATACAGAAAAACTGTCAGTCTGAGAAATAATTCCATACCCCTTAGGACTTTTAACAATAATAGACTATGGCATGCAAATCGTACTTCTTCATCGAACCTTAGTAATGGACCAGGTTGTTACCGTGGAAACGGTCAAGCTCATTGATTGCGTTAAGTCCGCGAATGTGCCATTGTCGACAAATCCATATTGTTGATATTATCTGGTAAATTGATTGGAACGCTAAAAAGTTATCGCCCTTCAGCCTACAATCATGATAGAAATCATAATAGAAACGTACTGTCATTTATTTTCGCAAAAATGACGAGTATTAGGATTTTTTATAAATTCTGTAACATTTTATGCTGGTGTATTTTTATCCTATATTTACAGAGCTGTATTCTAGAAGCTTCCTTAAAGGGAGACTCCACTCATTGTAAACTTTTGAATTTTTATCAATCCATGGAGACTAATACCATGAATTGTTATGTCACTAGTGTCAATAGGCTCACGACCTTTGTAGTGAATGAGCTAATACTGTCAGGGGTTTAGTTAACATTTTTGGATGGGAATTCATGACTTCCTTAACCCAAAAACTAGGAAGTATTGGGGCTTTTCTTGGAAGTCTAAATGTACTTCATAAGCTTAAAATACATTAGAAGTTTAAAATTCTTTGGAAGTACTTGACTTCCCGGAGTGTAAAATTCCGAAGTATTTTGACTTCCGTGACTTCCAAACTCCCTCTAACTAAACCCCTGTACTGTGACTGCCAAGGCCTATTGGTTGTTCCTTAATAAATATGCATTGAGCACATATGACACCACATGTGCTGTGCAATGGTCCCATCGGGATTCAATTATTGCACTTAAAATGAGGCATTTGCTGATTTTTAAAAAATCTGACATTTTGCAGATATCAATGAATTTGAATGGACTATCGATATTTCAAAAATTCGCAATTTCACACAATGAGTGGAGTCTCCCTTTAACTCTAAGGTTTGCCGTTAACTTTTGTTTGCAGGGCAGAATACGAAAGTTTAAAGTTGACCTTAGAGTTAAGGAGGCTTCCAGAATACGGGCCGTAAATTTTTTATCCCTCACCCATTTTGCCGCTGTTATGTCTTTCTCCCTCTGTTGGTACCTGGTGATTCTATTGGTCACCCCCTTTAATTATATATATTTTGAATTTGCATAAAATTAGCTGTTACACACACGTTTCGTTTTTTCTATTTGTTTCATTTGTTCTCTTTTGCCGCAGAATTATTTCATTCCACTTGCCGCGTGGGGTCTAGCCTTCGTTTGAATACATTTATACCAGCATCGATGGTTTCTCTTAACGGACGTCGACGTTATAATGCTTCTAAAACAGTTTCAATCTGCTTCCAATGTGAAATGGATTGCTTTTTAAGCCACGGGCATTAAACTATCACCTATATATCCCAGTGATCAATATTATACGGATCATGCAGCGCTACGGTGGTTCGTGATATGAATTCATATTCAGGACTACTTTTAAAAAGCGGTATAACGTAAATCACCCATCCTCCCACAGCAGGGCTTTGGTCTCGTTCCTCTTCATACACACTCCACACAAAGCCCTGCTGAAATTGGGTTTGCCAGGCAAGCATGAGGCGGTCAGAAAACCATTGCCCAATCAGAATGCAGCATTTTTAGGGTGTGAATACTAAATAATTATGACTCATAATAACAATCAAAAATAATAAGAATCTTTCCTGTACATAGGAAGAACCTCTGTGAAAAAATTCAGTCAATTTTCGAAAGACGTATGTGTTTTGTAAAGCACAAAACTTGAAGGTAAAACGGGTTACAACCACGAAATTCGTAATTCTCCAAGTTATCCTGCCAATACAGGGAGTGCAACTGGAGTATGGAACAGCCGCACCAGATTCACTGGATGTCCTACCGGGTATTTCAGCAGGGGTTTGTGTGAGCGGATGAAGAGGAGCGAGATAAAAAACCCTGCTGTGGGAGGATGAAATCATCTCGCAGTAGGTTCGTCAAATGCGAATACAGTACCGTCACGTCACACTGAGAAGAAATGAACAAGGATCCTATACAAGCAACTGTTTCCTTGGTAACGCATCAACTTGATTTGAAATTGTCTCTCTACGGATGGCTAGGTACCTGTTGGGTACATGTATGAAGGCGTATACTGTGCCTTGTTTCAATGCATTGTTCGACTGAGGTTAATGCATTATCCATTTGAAACATACGCAGGAGATACCAAGGTATTTTAGAATTATTAATCATTGGCCTGATAATAAAAGTGAGGTTTCGCAAATCTGATGAAAAACGAAGTACGAAATACGAAATTCAACTTCATTTCCATGACCTAATGCATTTCTGGAGGTGGTTGGTACCACAAATATTGCCTGCTGCAAGAGCGTCTTTTAGCGTATGACGTTAGACCGACAGAGCTGCGGTGTATATTAAACTTTGACATTTATATTTCGTTTCCACTTCGTATCTACGAAAGTGGAAGTTTAAAAATTCAAGATGCACCATAACTCTCTCGGTCGTACATGATATGCTAAAAGACGCACTGGCAGCAGGGACATTTTTGGTACCAACCATCTCCAGAAATACATTACGTCATGGAAATGAAGTTGAATTACGCATTTCGTACTTCGTGTTTTCGTCAGATTTGTGAAACCCCCCTAATATTAATAAGTGTGTATGTAAGTGACAGGCGATAGGTGATTATATTTGTCCCAGGACATACTATTTAATTGAATTCATACCAAAATTGAACGATTATGTCAAATATGGTAGGCCTAGTATCAGTACACCCTATGTGTTAGCTGTCATGACTGTTCGTACTTTGGACTCGATGCCACAACAACGTGTTTTTAACCGTTAAGTGCATGATTACCAGCAAATGATGAGCAAACAGTGCTTGAGTTCCTGATTCAACGCCGAAATCAATAGAGTACACCCAGCACTGTGTAAATCATTGATTACTGTGCCAAATATGTACTCGAGGGACTCTTACGTTGACAAGGGGTGGTGTTTTTGCAGCCAATTATTTAATACGGAGCTGCTCCTCAACGCGGTTTATTTTCATTGTTTCACCAAGTATTACCATGACAAAGATACAAAGGGAATCTAAATATACCAGGAATCTAACACCGATTCCATGGTACGAAGAGGGATTAAATTATAAGGCTATAGAGACGATGACACCATTGGATTAAAACCTTCGAGTGAGTGGGAGAATTGCATCATTGTCACGACAGGTAGCGCTCGTACCTCGCACTGACCTCATTCGGAACTTCCGAAGGCAACTGCTCGGCAATTTCCGTACGGTCGCATTTCCCCTCGGACACAAGTCCAAGGCAGCCATCTTGAACGCGCAACGATTGCCGTTCGTTTCTGCAGGTAATTGTGCGGTTCGCCTCATCACACCTGCGCATGAACAAAATAGGGCACACAAAAACGTTGCGTTATTGATCAATAATTGGCAGATTGGGTGAGATAACGGTAAGTTTATATATAATATTATATAATATGGCTCATATAATCCAGCAAATAAGGTTGAACATCTTAACAGGCCAAAATTCGGCCAAAAATAGTTCCACGGTCGGTCACGTGGGTTTGTTGATAAACAATATGGCTGCCTTGGACTTGTGTCCGAGGTGAAATGCGCCGCCCAGTGACAGATAAGCAGTTCGCCTCAGGTCGTTCCGAATGCACTGACCTGTCACCGCGCGCTCAAGGCATCATGGGAAATTTTGGGACTACTTGTGGCATTTTCAAGATGGCGGTCGATTCCCCAGTTCATGTCCATGTGGGGGTCATAACCCAAATATCATCCTTTTCTTCTCAACAATGTCATATCTATGACAATATCAGTCAATGATTTGCAAAGTTTGCAAGAAATACGCCTCATATCGCTATTTTCCTAGAATTTACATTCGTGGCGCTGTAGATCACGTGACTACCCAGTTCAAGTTGTGGTTTGGCTCGCGTATTTAGAAACTAACAAATTTTGGTGTGATGCGCCGTGCGCGGACACAGGTTGGTGCGTGCATACCGAGCGCCGCCTAGCGCCGACCTGTGAAACACAATGAGAATTGCATTTCCTAGGACTGCCATTTTTCCTCGCCGAGTTCTCAAAACTGACTGACCATCCTGTGATAGACATCTCGATCTTTCCCCGACTGTACATGTCATACTCACGAATTTAGCACTGATTGCCTAATTGTCTAAAGTTTACGCCCTTCCAACGTTAGTCCCTTTTCTTGAAAATATTTTATACCCTTTCCAATCGCAAAATATGTAAGGTGAGTTTCAAAGTGTAAATTGTTTCGGATTCAAATGCAGACGTCAGCTGTTAAGAACATGTACTTCTCCTTGCTACCCCCTCGACCATATTGACGTGCCAGTAGCTAGATTTTTCCATCAATAAGATCCACGGTGCACAGGACAACGCCCAGTACACACGTGCAACAATCAATCATATTCGTGACGTCTCTACTTTGATCGAATATTTTCTATTGACCAAGTAAACACAACCATTTTGTGTTGAGATGGGAACGCAGGGATACAAAAGGCCGTCAGGAAATCGCATTGCTGATTTAGTGTATTGATAACATCATGGTTTTTGCAGTTATCTGGCTTTGGCGTTAAGGCCCGTCTACACGATCATACATTTGTTCAAAACATCATCATACATTTGTATGATGATGGATGATGATGCCCAAGCTTGTTGTGGATTTCCGTCTACACAATGCAGCTAAAAGTTTGAACATCATCATACGTGCTGGATGCTATTCAAGCTTGTTGGGAAAACGGTCCACACCGATCATACATTTTGTCCACGAACATCATCATACAAATGCATGATGTTTTGAAAAATGTATGATCGTGTAGACGGGCCTTAATAGTCTAGTACTCGTTTGTCTGGCCTTGCTGTCAGTGTAATGGGGTACTTGTGCGCCAATGTGTTTACGGGGAACTTGGTCCTTTTCAACATCCTCAGCAGATGTATAAGTGCAGATGTATGTATGGGGGTATACACGGCATAAATAGCCTACCCTACAAAACAGCACCTTCCGTGTCGCCATGGACGCTGAGTAAATAATTTATGATTTCACGGTACAAACTGACTATTATAACCGTACGATACTCGTAGGTACATGTAGCTACATGTAAGTTCAACATTCAAATCAATGTTTCCCAGGTTTGTCTGTAGGAAGGGCTCATCTACATAATTGGGAATCCTTGCAACACGTCATGGTGGAAATCCTCGACACAGGGTAAGGGGCCTGTCGAGTGCCAAATCGTGGACGCGTATCCTCTGTGTTAAGATATAAGGGTGACCCTAACAATCACCTTTCCCATCAGCGAATCATTCTACTCCTTAAGCCTAGGTCACAAATCCACCGGGCCCCGTACGATTTTCCCCACCCAGCGGCTTGCCGTGGATTTTAGAGACTGAAACTCGGATCTCAGATGAATTATGCCAAATATCGCCTCAATAGTTAAGCGGAAATTAGACTGGATCAAACTGGGCACCGTAGAAATTGGCCAAAATGTCTGTTTTTACTCGCCGTACGGGCCCCGGAGTGGATATGTGACTGGGGCTTTAGTGAGTAACAGGTGTTCCGATTGGTTCCCACGTTCTTGCACTCGACTGTGGTGTATTAAAGGCCAACCTTCCAGTGCACCAAGACTTTTTCAGTGAAGCGATTCCCTTCATCGATCTGCTCATCGATCACCACGAGCTATTTACATTTATTCGATCCATACGTTTCTTGCACTGAACTATGGTTACACAGAAGTACAAGTCACATGCTTAGCTCCAGCGAGATGGTTTCGCTCAGGGTATCTAGGGTCGTATCGTTTGTTTTGTGAGCCTCATCCGTCTCGGAGCCCACGTTGGGCGAACGGCAACTACATGTAGGCCCTAGGCCTATTCAGTACGACTCAAAACATATACACCCTGTCGATTGTTTTCTGCCGGGATATTGCCTACAAATCAAATAAGGGCTTACACGTACATCAATGGGGAGGTTAAGATCAGCAACTTATCACGGATCCTTACATGTATACGGATAGAATTCTGTACAACGAGGACAAATTTTGTGTACGTTTCGACCCGTATACGTATAAGGATAGGTGATAAGTCACTGATCTCAACCTCCCTATTGTTCGAAAGTCGATGGACCAAACTGGATAATGCAGAAAATTCTATCAAAATTTTGACAGTGTGTTTCAGGTTTTAGCGTTGCCACACCAATAAACGGATAAAAATGTCACCAACGGTACTCCTAAAAACCGGTAAAAAGCAGCAAGTCCTTTTAGGTCTATCTGTGGCGCAAAGTATCAAATCCTGAAAACTGTGAGGACGTCTTCAAGAAAAATATTGTGATCCTGAACCAGACCCATGATGGACGGAAATGACTGAGCCTAGCTCGGAAGACTACCTGCTTCGTGGCTAGGCCTACCAGCACGACGTAATGCACACATACCGACATACGTAGGCCATACACGTGGATACGCTTTGCCAGAGGCAAAGAAAACAAACGTATGCGATACTCGCTGTAACATGGAAACGAGCCAGAAAAAATCGCTTACCTGAAGGCTACTATACACCGACTGCTTTTCCCACGATAATGGCCGTTCTCACAGCTGTAGTTTCCAGTTCTCATCCATCACATCGCGAAGTATACGGTTGTACCGCGGGGGAAAATGGCGGACGACGGTCACCCCCAATAATTCGTTCATCGATTGACTACATGAAGCATTGGTTAAAATCCCTGCTCGCCCTTCATGGTGCTGTTGAACGCGTACCAATATGACATCACAAGGCACTGACGTACATGACTCTCATCGATTGGAAGATAATATAGGTTTCGTTGCTAAGGCAACAGGCTAGTGCTCGGATGGAAGCAGGAACAGTAGCCAGTGCTCGAAGGGTGCCACGTATTGACGAACAACGTAACCAAGAAATTGGTTTGAGTTACGGCAAGCGAACAACAGAGAACTACATGTAGTGTATGCGTATGCATACATGCATTGCAATGCACTAAGAATGTACCACGAAAGCATTATCTATGTTATTTTCAGATGGATCACTCGGGGACATTTTAGGGAGATCACAGGAATGCCTAGACCGCTCAATGAACAAAAACGAAAATATATGCCCACTGTACCTGATGACAAATTATTATAGTGCATATATGACAATGTATTGCAGTTTATGAACACTATGAACATCCCTCTCTTAATCTGTGCCTGCATCATATGAACATGCACTATGAACATCCCTCTCTTAATCTGTGCCTACATCATATGAACACTATGAACATCCCTCTCTTAATCTGTGACTGCATCAGGAAAACAAATGGATCACCTACGTCACATTACCTCAGGGTGTTCTGAAATGAACGAACATGCTTTGAAACCTATCAGGGAACTTTCATCCACAGTGCGTCTACCAAGCGACGAAAGTAACGCAGTTGTAACGTTTTTCAGTGAGGCCCGTGTGCCAGTGTGACATTAGTAAGGTAAACGACAATAGATTGACGGAATAAGCGGCGACTTGACAATGAGCGACACACAGAGAAACAGTGAGTCCGTTTCCCAGTGTGTTCCAAACAATGGAAGTCACACAGAAAAACGGCCACACTGAACGTTACACCTGTTCTAGAAGCCTCTAAGGTCCACTTTAAGCTTTTCGTATTCTGCCCTGCAAACAATAGGGAGGTTTCGAAATCAAACGATAAATGTAAACTTTACGACAACGTTATTTTTCGTACTACACATTAACCAGATTTTATATTGCATTTTCGGTACAAAAATAACGTTGTCGTTAACGTTAACGTTTATCGTTTGATTTCGAAACCTCCCTAATAGCTAAAGGTAAACCTTAGAGTTAAGGAAGCTTCTAGAATACGGCCAAATATGTACATCATACTTCTCTATTGAAGAAGTTAACAACAATATCAAGAAAGCAATGCTTACGTTCGTTGTCGATATCCCGTATAGATGACGGCACTATCACTTCAAACTTGATGGACCTGCAGGAAACGTTGCATAGAATTAGATCACTGTAGTAGCCTAGCCTGCCGTTGGTGATGCCAATAGTCGAGTCATGTTCGCACTAATATTTCTCATTTCTTTCTGGCCAATGGATCGCATAAGCCTCAGATCTATGGTACTGTACGTTTCGAGCAAGGCTTGCAAATGCCTGCTTGAGTCATGAAAAGTCATCATTGACATGGAACGGGCGGGGTTTGGAGGACTGGATGTTTGGTACGGCAGTCATTCGTGGCTCAAGAGGGCTGTCAGCTCTCGGTTCAATAATATTTCTTTCAGGGGTTCAACGACGTTGACGGCCATAGACGTAGCTAGCATTTTGATAATTTGGGGATATCTCGTATTTTTTTCCACATCAGACCCGGCATCTGAATGCAAATAAAATGTTTCCACTGACAGGCAAATGCCCGTTGCCCGACGGACAGCTATGAAATTGGCATAGTGACGGAAAGGGTATGGATTACTACAACAACAATCCGTTTCTCATTATTTACATCTACGTTACGTACATGTGCACATGTACACATAGTCATTTACATGCTGACATGTTGGCTGACCGATTTACATGTACACGCGTGGGCCAAAATATTTTGATAAAAGCGGCCCAAATCACATTTCTACACAGAATAGTTGAAATTATAGGATATGTTATGAAAGGTCTTGATGAGTTGAACACAGTGATATAAAAATTTTGAATGAAATCATGCAAATAAAAAAAGTAGCAAAAACATGCCTTTACAATATTCCATCTGTCAAATGCGAATTTCAGCGGAATTTTTCGACCCTGATACCATTAGATAGCCAGGAAAACTTGCTACTATATAGGTTGGGACCAACTTTTTCTATCCCATTGGTTTGGAGATATTCAAGAAAAAGTGCTGTCCATTTATTTTTGGCCATGAGTGTACATAAATGTACCTGAAGTACATTTTTCTTTACTGATTATCAACAAAGTGCAACTTTCTCTACCCCATTGGTTTGGAGATATTCAAGAAAAAGTGCTGTTCATTTATTTTTGGCCATGAGTGTACATAAATGTACCTGACGTACATTTTTCTTTACTGATTATCAACAGAGTGCGGCATCCATTGCAAAGCAGTAGCCAAAGCAAACAATTCGAACCGATTTATACGTGACAGTGGCGGTCAGAAATCGGCTCTAAAATCTAATTTCAACATCGTTTGTTTAAACGATCGACGAAAGCATCAAAATGACGCGGCGATCTATATTTGATTCCGGGTGATTGATGGATGAATGACATTCTAAAGCCAACTGTGACCAATCACCAATTACGACTGAGCGAAGACGATGCTTAAAGCGATTTATCTAAATCATTCTGCGAAGATGGGCGCTCGTCGGTGTGATATTACTTTGTAACTGATGCATAGGGTAAGCATAAACATAAAAGCATTTGGTACTTTGCGTCAAGTGAAATCAAATCTAAAATGCTGTATGGAATTGGTGATTGTATGGGTTCATAGACAGATCATGAAATAATTCACAATTTAATTCATCTGGATGTACAGTAAGCTCGAGTTTAAACCACCGGTATGTCCATAAGCACACCCATAGTAGGGTCAGTTTCACCGTAGGCCTTAACCAGCTATTCATTCCGTCACGGGGTTGTGATTGGACAGGTGATTCCAGCCATTCAGCGTGATACTTGTTATGTTTTATTCACTCCCATTTCGGATTGTGCGTGTGCTTATGGACATAATGAACCGGTGGTTTAAACTCGAGTTTACTGTATATCCCAATAATGGTAACTGCCCTGTCAATTTGATTTTTCTCTGCAAAGGGACCAATCATCTCATACATAACAGCGCGCATGGCAACATTAGCTAAAAGGTTACACTGTTGAAAATACCCGTGTTTTTCCAGACCCGTGTGTACGAAAAGCCCGGCGAGAGGTCACACTACTACACTGTAGTTTTAGTCGCCCGGCGACAGATGCGCTACATGCATTGACTCTTCAGTCATTTCTGTATTGGCACACATTCTTGGAGGCGCAAAAAACGACGTCACTTAATGGCTGCGCCATCTGTAGCCGTGCTACGAACTAACGAAAACACGGGGATTTCGAAAAGACGGCGAGCTTGCCGTGTTTCAAAAACCCGTGTTTTTCAGACACGGGTTTCTTGAAGCCCGGCAATTCATAGGTGTGACCGCAAAAAACCCCGGGGATTTTATGTAGTGTATCCACGGCTAGTGAGAAAGAATTTTAAAAGTGACGAAGAATAATATACATTTTACAGCGACTCTAATCTAAAATGGTTCTGCAATTTTTTTGGCACACCGAGATGGTTCGAGCGTACACCCCAACCCGTCCCCAGGCCGACGTCAATATGAATCAGAATATTCCTTTCCACCTCAATACACCCCAGCAAATAATCAAACACAATATCACTAAGTCGTGTTTTCATAACTCTTGTATATACCAATCGATCATGACTCATAAGAAAGCATTCATATTTTATACATGACACGCAAAGGCTGACTTGTCGACAAATCTTGAATTTCTGGTCACGTACACTACAGGCCGAAAGTTTGGGGCCATCCACAGATAAAAAAAAACATCCACACATAGTTTGTTTTTCAATAAATTGTATATTTTAGGAACAAAGGTATTTCATGTATTAATGTGACTACATGTATGAGTTTTCAAGTCTTCCGGTTGAGTTCGAATGGGATAAGCTTGATCGGCCAATTCAGGGCAAATGTGTAAAAATTAAAAATATTTTTTTGAATGCTTTAAATCATCTGGGATCATTGCCAGGAACCTAATTTCAATGAAATGGTCCATGGACCATGTGCTCACCCGTTTGGACATACATGTAACAGTGTAATGACAGAGAGACGTACATGTCAGTTACATGTATGAACAATCTGGGTCAAGTCATTCCCAAGTTGCAGGACTTCAATGATTTTTGGGTTATGCCACCTGGCGGCAATATTGTACAAAACTTCACATGCACACACATGTAAAGGCCATCTAGAGGGCCACATAGTACATTTGAGCTCTGGGTCAAGTCGTTCCTGAGTTACAGCACATTTGATGATTTTCGGGTTACGCCACCTGGCGGCCATATTGGAAGTTTAATCAGGCTGAAATTGGACTTGCTTGTAAAGGTCAGATAGAGGGAGGTAAATATCAAGTTTGAGCACTCTGGGTCAAGCAGTTTCTGAGTTATAGCACTTGGATGATTTTCGGGTTACGCCACCTGGCGGCCATATCAGAAGTTTAATCAAGCCGAAATCTGACATGCTTGTAAAGGTCATCTAGAGGGAGGTAAATATCAAGTTTGAGCACTCTGGGTGATATGAAGGGACGAATTTAATGAAAGCAAAGTGAGCGCCAGAAATGGCTTTAAATGTCCATTTGTTTAGAAATTCCGTTGGATAACTAATTAGTTGCATCTTTTGAAAATACCTTTGTCCCTTCCTACACAATAAATTGTAAAACAAACCACTAGATATTTTTATCCAAAACAGTCAGTGGGCGACCCCAAACTTTTGGCCTGTAGTGTATTTTCTCCACGAAGTCCTTGAAAATTGATCGATCAGTTTAATGACAGCAACGTCAGCTTGAAAATCTACGAGCTCTCAATTCCATTGCCTGTCAGTGACGTATTTCACGACCAAACATGCCAAATCAATTTGTCATCGTTCAGCCAGGTCTGCAATATAATTTGTTTCTTATTCTACCTTCTCGAGCCTGCTTGTCGGACCATGTCAGCAATCGCTGCTAACAGCTTGAAAGGGAATTAGCTTTATCCAATAACAATGTGAACGAAAATTGATTTTGAGGTTCATTCTCCTGGCGAGTTCCAGCTCTGAATTGGCAAATGGATAGAATTTGAAGTGATAACCAAAATCAATGATTCAATATTGCTTCTATTTCATCGGCTACTTGCTGATAGGGCACGCTGTAATGGTACAAGGGATGCACTGGGGCATCGTCGAGCATGGGCAATGGAGGGACACGAGATGGTTTGCGTGTGTCGATGGCCTCTGCCGAGGACATTTGTATGAATACACACATTCATATAGAGGACCTCCCTCCAAACGAGGACGTCCTCGTTGGTAAATCCTCGTTTAAACAGTGAAAAACCACATACAGACTGCGCTGGGTGTGTTACTGAGTGAAATAGAAAATGTCCTCGGTTGGTCGGCATAATTTCACATTGTTTTTTTCACCGACCAACTGAGGACCCACCCATTTCTAAATGTCAATTTTTTGGTTTAATACTACATTAAGCATGCTGTCTAACTGTGGACAGTTGTAGGATCTCGTTTATATGGTAACTTGAAGTAGGTCCTCGATTGGCACCAAAGACGCGTATAGGTGGCTAGATGTGGAGAAATGTTTGAATCGAGAGGAACATTTCCGACGATCCCTTGTGGCACTTGGTATTTACGATGACGTAAAGTGGCGCAATGGGAACATCGCCGCCTGCCTGTCAAATATGACATTCCGGGGTTGCTCCCTGCCCGACCCGAGAGGGCAGTTTTTCTACCACAAAGCAGGTTTCCTGCAGTTTCATCTCGCTGTGTAGCCTTTACTTTAATCAATGATTCAATTTTGCTTCTATTTCATCGGCTCCTTGCTGATAGGGCACGCTATAATGTTACAAAGGATGCACTGGGGCATGGTCGAGCATGGGCAGTGGAGGGACACGAGATGGTTTGGCTGGATGTGAAGAAATGTGCGAATTGAGAGGAAAATTCCCGAAGATCCCTTGTGGCACTTGGTAATTTACGATGACGTAGAGTGGCGCAATGGGAACATCGCCACCTGTCAACTATGAGGTTCCGGGGTGCTCCCGGTCGGACCCGAGAGGGCGATTTCCTTCCATAAATACACAACAACTCTATGTAATTCAGCACTAATTGATTGTTTTTACAACAGACAGGTGGGTGGGTTTCAAAATTGGTCACCCAAGAAAGTGGGGCAAAATTCAACTTTGAAATGATCACAAAGATTTGTGCCATTGATACCAAAACTACTTTCTGCTGTCAATTAGTTTGCAGGTCATAATTTAGAGCTCCATGATACCTAGATCCATAAAGGAATCAACCATAAAGGTTTAACTGCGAACGATGAGCTTACTGAGGGATATACTTCCTGTCTTGCCACCAGATGTCTCTTACAGCCTGAATTTTGGCTTTACGTAATAGGCACGAGCTTCAACTTTTTTTGTGGTAAAGAGGAACATGAACCTGCCAACATGATGCTTTGAATTCCATTTCTGACGATAACTGAGCTATTTTCAGCACAATTAGTGTTCCATGTACAAATGTACGTCAGCCTATTCAAATGTACACCGATGACCCTGAACACACATCGTTCGTGGGGTTCTCATTAATTNCTATGATTCGTGCATCAATCAAGCGATAACGTTTTGACAACCTGCGGAATCACGGTTGGAAACCCAAGACGAATTTACTGATGCGGTTGCAGCTGCACTTTTCAATTCTGGCAGATGGGAACGGCAACTGCGTTGGAATTGGCAGTAAAAAAAACCCGTGAACAATTTGCAAAATGACAAAATAATGATCTCTCGTGAATGTAACGGTATATTGCGAAGTAAAATATTTATGCAGTGAATGAGCGGTTCAGCTGCGCCCAATTAGTTAGACGAAACCGTGCAATCTGTAGCATCGGGTGAAAGTGATTTTCTGTCGGCCTGTCTGCGTTTGTGTAGCGAGTATCTGATCGCTGTTGTGATGAATTCCCAAGCAATGAAGGCTACTGGGCGGATGATGACCATCGGCTGTATCATTTTTACTATTAATAGTGATTTATTGGAAATTTACAACAAAACTATGTATATTACATTGCCATGACAGTAGAGCATTATTGCCCTGCAGATCGTATGTACATGTATCATCACAGTCACCATACATGCATATTGTCCAGGGTATATGTTAAAAAGTTGAAGTTTTGTCAGGATGTAGGCAATGTTGAATGAGGGGCGGCAGCATTGAATGCACTGAATTTTGGATTTGGGACAATAGGAGCAGGCAGCCGCACTTGTTGCCAAAAGATGTCAGCAAAGTTCCAGCGGACCAATACAAAAGAACATTCTCCCGATTGGTGCACAATCAACCATGAATGGGAGTCCGCAAAGCACTGAATTGGAACCATAGTGACACCTATTGGTTATTAACTGCATTGGAAGAGCAGCTGAGAGTAACTGACCTGATCTGCTATCATAAAGAAGGAAATATTGACCCGGTCAAAAAAAAAAACCAAACAATAAAAAAACTAGAAATTGACTTGTGAGTCAATTTGAAGACCGCCTTTGAAAATTCGGAATTTTGTAAATTATGTTAGGGCGATGTAGAAACTGATGATATTGGGACTGAACATGCGTCATTTACAGTGTAGGCCTACATTATTTATGGTGTAGATGTACATGTACATGGCTTTACAGTGCGATTGTGTGTTTCGCGGCAGCCAAGAGCAGGGGGTTATTGGTTCACTAGAGCGACCATTATTTTCATCCTTGATTTTCTGTCACGGTTAATGTTCGCGGATTTTCTCAGCTGTGGTATAACCTTTTGAGCTGAAATTTGTAGGGTATGATTTTTGTATAATAAACCCGTGTCTGCGTGGTATTTGGCAAATATCGTGGCCTATTTTTTTAGATATTAGCAATTTGAGAGCTTGGAAGAGGCTATTTTTGGCCGTTTCCGCTCTAATTTCTGAAGAAGATATTTCATTCCCTTGATATGAAAATATAACAATATAAAATTGATAACAAAGCTTCTTTTCGTTGATCACGCCGAAATAACAAGTAATTGTCATCATTTGGGAGAAAAACTACCTTAAAGCACATGCATGCGTACGAGGGTATGGCAGCTTCGCCATTTTTTGTCGTAACCAAGGATTCGAAAGTTTAATATGACGTCACGAGACGTTACTGTAACGTCATAACTGTGACGTCACAGTCACGATAACTGTGACGTCATAGGATGACGTCACGCGAATGAGTCCGTGCAGATGATGTGCTGCGAGACAGGCGATCTTTCCTGACTATTCACCACACTCATTGAACACACACTGACTTTCCCACAGCCGTTCATCAACCTCTAGTGAACCATGTCGCCGAAAGGCTTGTTGTTTTCAAAGTTAGGCCTACTAAATTTCACAATTGGTAAACTTGTCGGGTCATGTTATTGATTTCAGACAATGTGCGTGTCATTTTTCGC
>NMRB01005451.1:0-21290 GCA_002633025.1 Notospermus geniculatus
CGGCGCTCGCATTTCGCGACTTCGTCGCTCAAGCAATGGGCTTCGCCCATTTCAACGAACCCCCCCATTGGGACATCACGCTACGCCCCTGTTGACCGATCACAACAGGGATAAGCTGATTTGATTTTTGGATATCACACCTTATGGATGGCGTTTTTACCGGCTACATTTCTGTCATAGGAAACATACGGCAGGCTGATATTGTTGGGAAACCCCTGTTCTGTGGAGCGAATTGACCTCTGTTTCCATTTATTTTCGTGGCGTTGTCGCAACAAATCTCTTCATTGGCAAGAAAACCATTTACCCCACGGCATTCTATGACGGCCCACTGAATTCTAAAGGCTTTTTACTAGCGATTGGGAATTTTACCCATCGTTTTCATGTAGCGAGTTTACTTCTTAGGAGCATTTTATGCGCAAAAGACGGTCCTAAAAGTCAGTTAATGCATTGGGACAGCGCCGCCTGTCGTCGATTTGGGGCGTAATGAGACAAATTTCTTGATATGATTCGCTAGTGAGATATCATCTCGATCTCGCCGACTTTTGTACAGTTTCTGTTGTCAAATTCGCATGAACATATCCCTGCATTGCTGCTGCGAACCTGTCAAAGCAAAAGCACTAGCACCTCCAGAGCAGCTTGCGCAAAGTGTGAGCAACAAATGCTCTCTCATGTGAGAAAAAGATCGCTTTTATTAATATACATTCAAGCATTTTCTTGAAGTTCAAGTTTATGCTCGGTGGTACAAGCATTTGCTTCGTCTAGTTGAGAACTTGTTTGATCTTCAGGCAAATGCTCGTTTTTGTTAATGAGTTCTCAAGAAAATGACTAGAAAAAGCAAATGCTAGTTTTTATTTATTCGGCCCATTGCCCTTCCACTAGATAGAGAAAATTGATGTCTGCGAGCTCTGGAACCAAGCCAGATAGTTTCTATCGAAAGCAACTGTCGTAAGGCCCATCCACGTACGGTGGGATTGTCAATAGGGAGTTTTTAGCAAACCCCCGAAACGCCAACGCGAACGCCAAAACCATTGTTCGACTATAGTTTCTGTCTGACAGTCGTCTTTACCTTCCATTCAGCATGTTGCCTACAAGAAGGAAACAAGTCTCTGCGACGGTTGCAGTTAACCTGACATTGCGAGAGCGGAGGCAAAGGAGGAGGCACAAGCTTTGGTTACATGAATGGTTCCTTAGAAGGGAGCAGTACGGTGCATACCACTCCCTCCTGCTCTTTATCTCTTTTACAATCGTTCGTCTGACTTTTCCATGCATCCTCTTTCTTCAACCTGTTTCTATATTCCTCAGAGGAATAATTCTTCAATGAAATGGTCCATGGACCATGTGCTCACTGGGTTGGACATCCCATAATAGTCTAATGGCAGAGGGAGGTACATATCAGTTATGAGCAATCTGGGTCAAGTCATTCCCAGAAAAGACTGATGATTTTTGGGTTATGCCACCTGGCGGCCATATTGGATGTCCGATCGGGCTGGAACTCCACATGCACATAAAGGTCATCTGCAGGGGACCACATAGCACATTGGAGCGCTTTGGGTCAAGTCATTCCTGAGTTACAGCACTTTGATGATTTTCGGGTTACGCCACCTGGCGGCCATACTGGATGTCCGATCGGGCCGAAACTTCACATGGACAAGGTTTTGAACAAACCCCTCCGCAACTTCAACATGAAATTCGTCTGCCCTTTCTCGTGTTCAACTCGCACTAGATCTGTACGACAGTTCTATCTCGAAATAGAGCAGGTGCTATTCAATAAAAGGACTGTCTGACACTGTTATAACTAGCTTACAAAATCTATCCGGGTCACTTCCACACGACAGCAATTGACTAGCTGAACAACTTCCACGGAATTGTCATTGGACAGTTACTATCTGACAGTAAACTTTCGACAGAAAACTGTCGTGTGGACCCCACCTTTAGAGGGACATTCCCTCATGTGTAGACCTACACGGCAGTTAGCCTCGTCAGTTTTTGTAGTTCAGTAACATGTCGATGTTTTCAAGGCTACTATCTTCTTTGCAACAGCTAATAAGAATGTTTTCTTCTTTACACACAATGTCAATCTCATAATTGTAACAGTTTTGGTGGTAATTCATTAATGGGCAATGCAATGAAGTGGGGAAACACCACTTGATCTGATAACCAACTAGCGCCCCTAATGCTGCAACGTTTTCACATAAGCAGTGGTTACACTACATACATGTAAATCCCCGTGCTTTCCCCAAGGATTTTGCGGATACACCTATAAATCGCCGAGTCTAAATACATGTAGACCCGTGTCTGAAATCCCCATGCTTATTAGCCGCAGGGAGCTCGAAGGGGCAACGCCGGGGCTATTTAGACACGGGGATTTTATGTACTGTAACCGCGAAATCCCCGTGTTTATTTGTAGTTCCAAGCACCCGGCGACAGACGCCGATGCAAATCGATGAGTCATGCGCATGCGTATAGGATATTTCACGCCTCCAGTAGCCACTCGATGACGGAGAGTTGCCTACATGCAGTGTCCCTATTGCCGGGATACGGACTTAGACGCGTGTAACTCCACTAAATGCATACACTTCCAACATGCATTTGACGAAGTTACAGGCGTCTAAGTCTAAACACCGTTTTTGAATACGGCCCTATATCTCATTCCATAATTTATGCAGGCTGTCGAATGATAGTGCCCCAAACATATGAACTGGATCATATCTTCGTGGATTGAACCATTGGCACGTTGTCGTTATCTAGATATTCCATAAGAATCATTTTGAGGTGAAGTTCAATCAGGAACATTGAAAAATGCAACTATAGACATCGCCCATAATTAACGGGACACTCGACGCGTTTTCGAGCAACCTCGACAAATAGTGTTCAAAATCACAGCAATACGTTATTAATGTGTTAATTGTTACATCAATATAAAGATAATTGCTTCAGCTTCCAAGTACATCCCTTTTTTTGTTTTTGCGTTGTATATAAGGGAAAAATCTTGATTTAATCGGCACGCTTTCGACGCGAAAATGGATTTTGTAAAGTGGCGACGCGGTTTGTTTGATTGACGTACCACCTTGGAAATGATGTTCGCTCGTTAATATGCTGCTAAAAAGAAATAACCCGTTGAGATCGTGTTTTTGTCTGAAAGAATGATACTTATCCTTGTGACTTATCCCAATATCAATGCCAAAGTGAAAAAAAATTTTTATTACAAATATTTATCATACCGGAAACTGGTGTGTTTATGTGATTTCACGTGTGTCATGTGTGTGGTGACGCCAACGGTTCGTTGTGTTACTGTTACTGCAGGAGGGTGCTTAAAAAGGTCAAATTTATTGTAATATAATATTCGGCACTGATTGAGTGTCATGGATACTTTTGAGTATCATGGATATCAGAAGTCGACTTTCAGCGCATGACAAACGTGAGAGTCGTAGAAAGATGGATTTGAATACAAGATGTCAACATGGTCATGGACATGGTCACTGCCACAAATCCACACATGCACATATGCACTCATGATGCATGCATACCTGCACTGACTTTTCCACTTATTATTTGGTCACTGACCTTTCATGCCTTCTGCACTGGAAACAACAATTTTGTCATCATGTCTTGAGAGTGTGTGGTAGGGTTAGGGCAGACGGTCGTCCTATCTCTCTGGTTGTACTTGTAGGCTAGGTGTGGAGCGCTGATTGCTTCAAAAAAATTCGGCATCATAATGTTTAGGCCAAGGCCTGCCCTATATATAGGCCTATAACTTGAAATTTATTTTTACATGTTGAATGATTGTTTATAATTTCAATCTTAATATTTTTCCAGTTTGTAAATTTAACTCGAGACTTCAAAAATATAATCCGAGTACATCAGTAGGCGTACATAAATTTTATTAAGGTTGAAATCGTGTAAAAATTATTCAATATGTAAAAAGAAATTTCAAGTTATACCTACATTTTGTTTCAAATTTTTGAAGCATTCAGAGCACCATACTCGGGGCAAAGTATACTGAGGGAAATTTCTATGTATCATCCGTGCACAGGACAGGAGCCTGTACAGTCATACCTTACTCGCCTCAGTCAAACATGTCAAATTCATGACATGAGGGTTAGGCCTCGAGGCTACATGTAGGTCTAGGCCCGACCCCCCTTTTTAGTTTGACCCAGCATCCCTAAAATATATATCACACGAAGATGGAAATGGAGCACTACCGGTATTTGAAATATGCATATATTTTAGGGAGCCTAACCCTTATGCCGTTTATGGTACTTGCAGCTCCAATGACCCTTAGTCCTTAGGTCAGTGAATTATTTTATGAATCAGCTATCCGGGTCCCTCAATGAATTTACTAGTAATCATCAGTTCACTCTGGGGAGGTTAAATAATCATCATCATCAGTTCACTCTGGGGAGGTTAAATATCATTATCATCAGTTCACTCTGGGGAGGCTAAATAAAATTGTGAAAGAAATCATCCAGTTCACTCTGGGGAGGCTAAATAAAATTGTGAAAGAAATCATCCAGTTCACTCTGGGGAGGCTAAATAAAATTGTGAAAGAAATCATCCAGTTCACTCTGGGGAGGCTANTATGAATACAAGATTATTCCTCCATTCCCATTTGCTCCAATCCATCGTCGTCTTCCTCCAATAGGTGGTGGTCTTCACCCGTGAGTCCCTCATTCATCATTATCATCGGCTGATTGTCTGCGTCTTCTTCATCGTCATCCATGTTACTTTCTTCCGAACTTGTCACATCCCCTCTCTCCCCAATTTCAATTACAATGCGTTCAATATTTTTTTCTTCCTCTTCATGGATGGTGTGCAGTTTTTCTTCTTCCAACCGGCATTTGTTGTTCAGTTTCTTCCAAGTTTCCTTCGTTACTTTATTTACTCCCTGTCGAACGAGGTCCCCAATCATTGTGAAAGTAGTGTGGATCTCATTTTTGGCTGCAACATGATTCTTGATGATCCCCCAGGCTGTTTCAATGGGGTTTAATTGAGGGTGATATGGAGGTAAGAAAATTACCTCCTGTCCATATCGAGCAGCGATGTTTTCGACTTTTGTTTGTCCAGGTCCTTGATTTAAGTGTTGTCGTATGTGTTCTAGAATTAGTTTCTTTGATGCTGGGCATTCTTCCACTGTAAAGTTCCGCTCAACTGAGACCTCATTGCCACATTTCACTTTAATTTTTTTGGTTGTTGTGCCTGGTACAGTGCCGTTATTCCACATTTCTTTCAATTCTTTGGCAGATTTCTTTGCCCAGTGGGTAATGTGGTGGTTCTCTGGGTGTTGCAGCAGCTTGTGGTACCCAGCATTGTCCAAAACAATGACAGTAAATAAGCCGTATACCGTCAGCAGAATAGAACACAGCTTCTCGAACCACTTCATAAAAAAGTCGGCATTCATGGATTTGTGGTAATCTTCCTTTCTCTTTTCCTTGCTTGGAAACAAGTCCATCGCACCCTCAACCCATCCTGTATCCTCTCCTCCGGCATGTATTAGGATCCATCTGGCACCCTTACCGTTTGGAATTCTGCAGATGCTCTCATTGTTGAACCATCCATATTGGGAAACCTGTAATTTTAAATTCAGTCAACTGTGAATTCACTTTTCTACAGTTATGCTGCCAAAAAATGGATTTTGACTGACAGTACACCACAACTTGGGAACCCAAGGGATTGTCTTAAACTCTTACGATTCTATGCATGATCAGACCCAACATGAAAATGCTTGATGACTTAAAGTTGTCCCACAGGTACAATTGAAAGTTTTTGACTTGTACTGACTTAAAATTTATCTATATATCATAATTTGGATTTTGTACTTACATGTCCTTCATTACAGTATGTTTCATCTGTAAATATAATCGGTTTCCCCTCTTGTCTTGCCTTTGTGATTCGTGTCACGTAGTCTCTTTGAAGCTTTTTCAACTCAGGTGTCATAGAAAAATACCTCACATTTTTCGTCTTGGGTCGCATGTAACGGAATCCTAATTTCCTCATAACAGATCTGATAACCTGGAAGTCAACAATTTTCATTTCGTTATATTGTGGAATTAGTAGGCCTGTACAGTAAACAAGGAGAATTGATTCCCTTATGATATAATTTCTGTTGGCTACAGACTTCTTTTTGATCACACCAATCCATCCATCACACATCACGCATTTATTGTTAATATCATGGTTATGATGGTACATGTAAGAAAAGCTGAGAATTTGAACCATTTAAAAAAGGGTTATCCTTGGCATTACCTTGTAGCTGAGTGTGATACCATGATAAAAAGCCATGTTGTGTCTGATTTTACGTATCGTTGGTTTGACTTGTTTGCTGTACAGTTTCTCCATTGTATGATGAATGTAAGCAGCAACCTTTCTGTCGATGATTTTTGGTGGAGCACCTCTTCTCTCTGTCACTGCCTGGAATTGATGAAAACAACAAGTCATTTCAGTTAATAATGCTTTAAATCCTCGGAACAGCGAAGAATTAATTATGGACTGTTTACAGCCTTCAAATAGGCCTAACTACAGGTGTTGGGTAACTGGCCCTTATTGACAATTAGAATTACAAGAATATGAAGACCAAGAGGGGGTATTAGGCCAAACAGCACTCTCAATTACATCAGGTGCTCTGTACCCTCTTACATTCCTCAGACCTTGCATGTACATGTAAGGTTTTCTTATGGCCTAAGGAACGGGAGCAAAATTGATTGAGTCTGGAGGGCGAAGCTGGGGGAGGGGGTCTGGGGGTCCTCCCCAAGAAAGAAATTTTAAATTTACAGCCTTTAGATGCGTTTCCTCCATATCAGACAGTGACACCACCTTGGCCTAAGAGGGGAAATGACCTGTTAGAGGAAGTTGTACTTTTGTCCGGGCTTTTGTCCCTTGCTCTGGGGGGGGGGGGGAGCATTTGCCCCTGCCCCAGCTAATGCCCGGCATGTATTTGGGCACATGTTCTCTGTCTCAACATCATTTAATATACAGTAACCTCATGCTGGAGTCAGGAGATAGATCATACCTCTGGCCAGTCCCCATCCTTGATAATCGATATGACTCTCTCACAAGTGTGTTTTCCCAGGCCTGTCATCATCATTGTACTGTCCCTTACATCTGTTCTGGTCTTCCCCTGGTCTAAAAGGCTTATGACTATTCTGGAACATATGTCCAACTCCATCTGGGAGACAATTTTAGTTGATTTCCGTCTCATATGCCCATGAAATTGTGATCTGAATGTGTCAGACTGGGCGCCCTGACTGGCCTGAGCTCGGGGGAAATTGTCGTTGCGGGGACGTGAAGCATGGTTACATGATCTGGAGTTGTGGCCGTATTGCTTGCATTTTTGACATTTCTGACATGTCTGATGTCCGTGACTACGCTTATCGTGGCCAGATTTGCCACAAATTTTGCACCGTTTCTTCATATGTATGGCCATTGTAAAATTGACATAAATCAGCTGATATTTGTTGATATTCGCGCTTGTTAGTGGGAGCGAAAGGTGCCGCTGTCATCAGCGTCCATTGAATGCAAAGAAAAAAAAAAGATGGCTGCCTGTCAACATCGACGGGCGTCCGTGAATTTCTATGAGAATATTCATTTATTTCTGTATTTAACATGCAGAAGATCTAATCTACGATGATACAGAGGTAGTAAAATGCCCTTCAGCAAATAATAAATGCGTTTTGCATTTATTTTTCGGCGTTTTCAATGGCGTAGACGGCCATTACGGAAACTTTTGGTCTCGAAAATCGGATTCTGGCGTCTGTGTCTTGTTGTGTATGCACAGGCAGGCAGTGTACTGTACACAGGTTAAGTCTACTGGTATTTAGCTACAATATGAGGGGTCAGTTGTTATGTTCAACTCTCTCGCTTGATCACAATGAGGATTTCAAAAAGGGATGCAAAAACCAACTTGGCAAACATAGCCCCGCAATCAATGGGCCATGTCTATAGTTTGTCAGCGAATCGAGAAATTTTTACAGCCGCCATTTTGGGAATGCCGAAAATGGGATAGAAACTTCGCTATGGTGGCTGAATTGGCGGAGTCTAGTGCTCGGCTGGCTCCACACCAAAATGGCATGGATGTCGCCGGGGTCTGAACCAAGCGCGAGAAGGGGAGTGGTTGTGAAGACTCTGGGTGCGAGGATGGGCCGAACCTGGCGGTTCCGAAGGCTCACCATTGTCGTATCGTTTACGTTTATCGTCCATATTCATAACCTCTCTAATGGTAAATTGCCCGAACCAACTTGGAGGAGCGACTTCAGTGATATCCCTAGGCAACAGATTGGGATAGGAAGACCAGGTGTAAGGTTTTTCAGTGTTTCCCATCTGTGAGTGTTCCCTTCCTGTGGTCTGACGGAATAAGCTGGGACCTAACAATAGAGGGTATGCACGTCATGTCACATCTGTTTAGCCCTTAGTTTATGCCGCCATATTGGATGGAAGGTCTATTAGAAATTACTGAAGTCAATGAGACCAAAAGCAAAATATTTTGTTGACTACTTCTAAAATCATTCCCACTTTCTATGTACTGGCGAAAAAAACCGCATCTTATCCCAAAATTTTGCATTTAATACTTGTTTATCAGGCGCGTGAAAATTAGCAATTCATACCCTTTCTAATACATTTATAATGTAAAGTTTCCCTCCAGACACATGGAAATTATGCATGAATGAGCTAATTATGCCAGGATTATGACGTTGGTGCATAGCCTCTATAGGACACGCACAGAGAAACGTGTCGATCTGCCTGTGTTTCCAAAACAATATATATGTTTATTCGTACATCACATCAGATACAGCAAGTAGGCCCTACAATTTGGTGCAGGATGTTAGGTGCAATGAACAAAGTGCAGTACCGTAGGCCTAACTATAGATACAACTCACATGTATGAAGGGACGCATTGACACACAGAAACACTTAGCACATGTAACATACACGTACATGTAGATCTCATTAAGTTTGTGTCGTTTAAAGGGAGTGACAGTGTAGGTCAGCTGCGAATTCGTCCCCGTACCAGGGCAGGATAACACAAAAATAACTTTCTCACTTCCACTCGATAGATGTCGTGTATATGAGAAAATTAACGCTGTTGTTGATCCATGTTATATTTGTTGCAAAGTCTTCTACAAAATTCAAGAACATGAAATAGTTTTTAGAATATCTTGCATATAAATCAGGTGTTTGAAAGAGAGCGACAAGAAATGGCCCGATCACACCGTGCGGAAGCATAAGCACAACGTAAGTAAAGGAAATTGAAAACAGTGTTATCAGGGTTTTCATGTCCCTCTTCGAGCGTTTTGAGTCATTCAAACTGCAGAAGTCTTTCTGTGCTGTCCGTTTAATGGCAATAACGATTGCTACATTCAGTGATGTCACTATTAGCGGTGGAAGTGACTGAACCAGCGAAAAGAAATGTCCCGTGAAGGTAACGGTCAACCATGGTGTAATTTTCGCAAGACGCACGGCACATATTGATGGTCTACGAATGCTTTTAAACGCAGTAAATATATTAATCGTATATGACCAACTCAGGAGGGAAAAAAGGAGAAGAGAGGCTAAGACCCGTTTTCTTCTGCCTGAAGTCACGACACTAGTTGTCTTCAGAGGCCAAACCACAGAGATCAACCGTTCGACTGAAAAGGCGATGAGGATCCAAGTAGACAAGAACTGACAATTCAACATGACATACATGATTGCTTTGCACGTAATAACATTGGCAAGAACAGGGCTGACGATTTGACCTGCTGATATATCATATAAAGAGGTATCGGCCCAAACTATCAATGATGTCATAAGGACCGAAAAATCGGCGACTGCTAGACAACCAAGATAGGTGGCACTAGCGCTGTCCGTCTTCCGATGGCGTACAAATACAATAAAGGATAGTGCATTACCAAAGATTCCCAACACCACGAAAAACACAATCACGTAGCCTCCAAAGTACTTGACAAATTTCTGGAAGAGAGCGAGTGCGTACGGCTTTGATTCCTCGGAGGTGCTTTCTGTGTCATTCATGCCGAAATCACCCTACATATGTTCAGGTGATATGCTTGATTCCTTGCTGATTGCTCATTCTGTTGTAAGAAGTGTGACGAAGTTGGCCACAGTATGAAAACCTGCTCCTTGCAGGCGCTGACGGGGATTCTACAAGCTCAACGGACCTGGTAGTGCCGAAGCTCAAGCGGACTTGATTGTGCGGAAACAAGGTGCGCTAAATGTGTTCGAGTCGCATCTCAATATTTTGACTTCGTTCATGCTGATAAGAGATGACCATGGCCGTGTTTTGCCTTTGTGATGATGNATTTGCCACAAATTTTGCACCGTTTCTTCATACGTATGGTCATCGTAAAATTGACATAAATCAGCTGATTATTTGTTGATATTCGCGCTTGTTAGTGGGAGCGAAATGTGCCGCTGTCATCAGCGTCCATTGAACATGTTGAATGCGAAGGAAAAAAGATGGCCGCCTGTCAACATCGACCGGCAACCGTGAATTTCTGTGAGAATATTTCATTTATTTCTGTATTTAACAAGCAGAAGGTCTCATCTACGATGATAATCAGGTAGTAAAATGCCCTACAGTAAATAATAAATGCATTTTGCATCTTTTTCGGCGTGTTCAATGGCGTAGACGGCCATGAGGCCCCGATTACATAGAAGTATACGGTATACGAAAACGCCGGTTAACAAAGGCCTCACAAAGGATTCGCGACCGTGAAGCCATTGTTAACCGGCGTTTTCGTATACCGTATACAGTTTCTATGTAATGGGGGCCTAACGGAAACTTTTGGTCACGAAAATCGGATTCTGGCGTCTGTGTCTTGTTGTGTGTGCGCAGGCAGACAGTGTATTGTATTGGTATTTAGCTAAGGTGAGGGGTCAATTGTTATGTTCAACTCTCTGGCTTGATCACAATGCGGATTTCAAAATGGGATGCAAAAACGAACGTGGCAAACAGAGCCCCGTAATCAATGGTCCATGTCTATAGTCGACCGATACAAAAGCGATGAAACTTTCGTCCGCAGACAATTCCGATGCAACGACAGAATAGTCGGCGACTGCGCTCGCTTCCGGAGTTCGTCAGTCGTTTGCGGATGGTTCACTGGAATGGTCGCAAGCGACCTCGCACGCGATGGTTTCCTGCGACGTCGTGATCGCCAATCTCGTCGGTGGTCGCATGATTTCGGTCGCAGGTCTGCGCCATGCTTTAGATAAACACCATTCAAATGCTGTCAGGGTCGTAGGTAGTTTTGGTGAAAACCTCTTGTTGCCATTTTGCGACACTGATTTTTCGTCCAATGTCTGCGTTTTCTGTGGGCCTTTCCCCCTTTTCCGACTGCCCCGGCTATGCCTTTAGGTATACGCCATTCACCAGGTTACGATAAAGGAGTCCGTCACAGAGGTTTGGTATCGTAGCCTAATGTACCGTCCATCATGTTAGTCTCAGGAGTGACCTTGAAACAGGAAGTGCTTTAGCTACAGACATATTCCAAAGCGTAGGTCACAACTTTTTTTTCGAAAAAATAGACGATACACTCTAAAAACTGAAGTGGTGAAATCAACACCTGAGGAGTTAAAATCAACACTTTCCAAGAGGGATGTGAGTGACTCCTCTTATGGTGCTAATTCAACACTTTCTTAGGTGTTCACCAACGAAGTGTTGCATGTCAGTTGTGAAGTGACCCATTCCACTGTGGGTCCTACCTAACGCACCCCGGAGAATCATTCATGCCGTGAACCTTTTTTTTTAAATTTTGGGCGAGTTCCTTTGCCCTGCAGCCCTATCCAGCCGTATAAGTAGTCGTGATGTCCTTTGAAAGTGCTAGGCAGGAACACTTTAAAAGTTATAGTGGTCTTCTTAGAAAGTGTTAAAACAACACTTTATTCCTATTCCAACACTTTCAGTGTATTACATCACTCGTAAGCGGTGTGGCGGTCCTATTCCAACACTTTCAGTGTATTACATCACTCATAAGTGGTGTAGCAGACCAAAGTGTTTCAAGCCCGGTGTAACGTCGATCAGTGTTCCCCGTATTTCTGTGTTTTTCTTATTGTTTCCCTCCTGACGGATTAAGCGGCAACTAACCCAACAATAACCATTCTAGGCCGCGTCTATTGTTGGGGAACACTGAGCTACATAAACACTCACCTATGTTACACCTGTTTCAAGTGTAAGGCACCACTTCGAAGTGTTGCAATCAACAACTCTTTAAAGTGTGATGGTCACACTTTCCTCCACTTCAAGTGTTTGAGCAATCCCAACACTCCATAAGTGTGAGAAACTACACTTCAGTTTTAAGAGTGTATAGATGCCATAATTTTCAGATGACACACACATACCACTTTATTCAATTTCAGAGGGGAAACATGGGTGCGTATGTATTTGACGGGAGTCGCACGTTCTTGTCAAATCACTATCTCAAACTTCGTGTTTCAAGTGAAACAACGTTCCTCATTTACACTTCGCTTCTTGGGCGGCCACAGAAAGCAAAACTGGTGTTTCATGCATGTTCTTTCTACCCTCACACATACCCTCCGCTCATAGTCAACTACCTCACCACCCTTGTAATTCCTAATTACCCGCCTTCTTCAGTCGCATTTGGGATACATTTACTGGGCGTTGAAGCCGGGAAAAAGTGTGATTCACTGGTGGCAATACATTTGATTTCAAAAGTGAAAAGACGGCTTATAAAAACTCTGTGCTTCTCTGAAAAAAACAGAAAATATAAGCTAAAAAGCCAGGTAGCCATGAATCGCAAGGACGGCATGTTTGTTTTCTTGCAGGTTTCTTTTTACCACAGAAAACTGCGGAAGTTGTTTTTAGTAAGGCTGTGTTCGAGTCCTGGGAATGTGACTTCCTCGGCACATATTATGAGGGAGAGGTTAGCAACGATTACATTTCATCACAAAATTGTGACTCAATTTCACTATCGAGTAATATTAAACACAATTGACGTGATAGTGTTGCATGAACATGTGCAGAAAAGTGAGAATCAAGGCTATATCTACAGACGGAATGAACGCTACAAAATCCCTCACAAAATCCGCCCCTTTGGGACGTCGCCATATTGGCTCAGAACAAGCACCCCGTTGTCATATGACGTTGCCAATGATCGAATTATCCTTGTGGCACAGGATATCAACGGGGATTCCTACTTGGTCAGCTTCCGACTCCGAAGTCGACAGGGGGAGAACTATTTAGTAACCAAGATTTTTAAACATGCTAAATTCAACAACCGTCCGCGTTCCTTCCATGAGGTTGGTCAAAATGGATTTGGCTGTGCGCTTTTTGTTTTCGGTAGTCGCCCGCAAAAATTCATATTACGCTGCTATAGACTACTTGGGAAAAAATGCTAAAACGAGATTATACTGGTGTAATTTTCTAGTCTGCTCCGTATCTCAAGGTGCGTTCACAGTGGGCTTTTAAAACGGTTTGAAAACGTTTTAAGATGTTAAAAACAGTTTAGGGTGCCACACTAGAGGCCTCTTAAAACGGTTAGAAGTCGTTTTAACGAAAACGGTTCCACAAGTGGTGTCAAAACGACTTGAAACCGGTTCGGCGAAAACACTTTGAAAGTGTTGTACGCATACGCAATAGATTCGCACATACTTTGGGCCGACAAATGCAAAACGAGGAAAAGCACTTCAATTGGCGCATCCCATTATCCGCGTTTCTGCAATATCACCGTTCACTTGTGTCGGCTGCTGAACCATCGGGAGGCTTGTGGCCACGGCGGACCTTTGACCAGGGGACACACTGTTGTCCCAAAATGGTAGTCTTAAAGGGCCTCTAGAGGCAGCTTGCTATTGGACTACTAATAGTACTGCGACCATACAACAGGTGGCGCTAGTAACCATGAACTCATGAATTGTGGATCAAATTTTGACATTGATAAAATTTTACTTCATAAATGATGCCCAAGTTCGTGTTTCGTCAGATTTGCGAAACCTCACCATTTTCTTGCTTCGCGAGGAAGTTACTCAGAGTGTGGGGACGACATGCGACATTCTTGCACGCACTGCACGTCAGCTGACCAATGGGAACGCACGGAGGTGTCACATGATCTCAATATTCAGGTTCGCAGTCCTCCGGATCCATCACGCTACATGTTTTATTCGGTCGTGGAGTGCAGGGGCGGGCGCGGCCTCACGGTGAATAGAGAGTTTTCGCAAAGCCCCCGAAACGCCGACGCGAACGCCAAACCCATTGTTCGATGCCACGAAGAGAGCACCGAACAAAAGGATAGACGTTCGCGTTGGCGTTTCAGGGGGTTTGCAAAAACTCTATAGTACTTGCCTGAGGCAACTTCACACGCATGTCGGTTGCATGAGGCAGAGTTTACATAGAGATATACGGGGCGAAAAAATGGTCATGAACCCTTTGTTCTCCCGCGTATCTGTATACCGTATACCCCTATGTAAACCCGGCCTGAGGCAAATTCTCCACCGTGTGTTGAGGGCTTTACAATAAGGGGAAACGCTGAGAAAGGGGAGCGTCAAGGCCGCGACCAAATCTATGTAGTGCTTGATTCAACAGTTCTGACGGATGTTAAAGCGAATCGACAGTCGTTTTGTAAACAGAAGGATGATGTTTGTAAACATTGCCCTCACACCCAATCAGAATGCAGGAAATGAGTGTTTGTAAACAAATATTTGTCCCCTTTTGCATTCAAATTTTTTGGCTGACACATCGCTTTAATCGTGCGAGGGTCTTCTATGTATTATTTATCGGTAACGTTATTTATTGAATAGTAGGGAGGTTAAGAAATCAAACGATAAACGTAAACTTAACGGCAACGTTATTTTTGTACCGAAAATGCAATATAAAATCTGGTGAATGTGTAGTATCGTTTGATTTATTGACCTCTCTATTTGCAGTTCGTCAGTTACAATACTGGCACTAAAAAGACCCTGAAGAACAGGAGAACACTCCTGTCATATCAGCAAGAAAGGGAATCCCAGTTTTTTCGTAGTGCTATACTAATACATGTATGTACACTCTTGGTCATAAGTAAATCCGCACCAGACATTCTTGAATTACTCAATAAGTACTCATTATTTTTTCCCAATTGTTGGACAAGTGAAAGGCACATGCACTGTCTAACACATCCCGTTTCAATTTTTGAAATAGACGAACATTCCTGTCTTCCACAGCAGTTCAAAGAGGGCAGGGTGGTTTGGAGGTTTCACCAACTGAAGTTTTCATCAAATTTCACCTGCACAACCTTCAGCCTTGGTCACTAAGTGACCGACAAGACAATTTTTTACAAAATATATCAAGATCTCGCCAAAAAATGCATTTTTGTCCATACATGTAATTTCACCACTTGCTCGGCAACCCAGTGAACTCAACTGTAAGATGCCCCCTCGCCATACTATGCAAACGGGACACTGTATTGTGTTTTGGTGGCCGGACAATTTGAATTGAACTATGATTGAAAGCATGAAATTTATCTGTTGTGGTTGGTGTTACTCCAACCACAATGATTTTGAATAACAATTGGCCTGTTCAACTAGCCAACATTCAATTCAGGGCATTGACTGCGGACAAGTCTAAGGGACCATCTCACAGTTGGGTTCACTGGTTGCCAAGCATGTGGTGAGATTTTGGGCAAAAATGCAATTTTTGGCGCGATCTTGATATATTTTTGGAAAATTTTCTCTGGACTGTCGCTTAATGACCAAGGCTGAAGGTTGTGCAGGTGAAAAATTTGATGAAAACTTCAGTTGGTGAAACCTCCAAACCACCCTGCCCTCTTTGAACTGCTCTGGAAGACAGTGATGTTGGTCGATTTGAATAATTGAAGCGGAATATGTGTTAGACAATGCATGTGGCTTTCAAATGTCCAAAAGTTGGGAACAAATAATTATTAATTATCGAGTAAATCAAGAATATCTGGTGCGGATTTACTTATGATCAAGAGTGTACATGAGCAAGCGGAACATGTAGATAAGTATGACACGCCAAAGCGGAATTTATTCAACTCTATACATATCAACATTTCAAAATAATAGTGACAACTTTTAAAACAAAGTGACAACATTTTTAAAATTATGATAATATACATTGCAACATTTACTAAATTATATGTCAACATTAACAAAAATAGATGTATATTGCAACAATCTTAAAATGTATGTCAACATTTATTAAAAATATACGTCAACATTTGCAAAAATCATTGCAACATTTTGAAAAGTATCGCAACATTCACGTGACCAAACAAAATCACATGACCAAAACAATGCCACCTTGGGACGAGCTTGGAGTTGTGGTACTTCTGTCGGATTGCATTGTTGACATGCACTGGCATGACAATAATGCACGTGACGTCCATCCCCACGTTTTCTGCATACACGCGGTATCAGTGTAGTGGGCGTGGTCATGGTGATAGTCTGACAGCACACAATTTCATGCGCGCTATATAATAGAAGTACCACAACTCCAAGCTCGTCCCAAGGTGGCATTGTTTTGGTTCCGTGATTTTGTTTGGTCACGTGAATGTTGCAATAGTTTTCAAAATGTTGCAGTGATTTTTGTAAATGTTGACGTATATTTTTAAGGGTATTCGAAAAACCTGGACTGAGAAACACTGGATTGGATTGGACTGGACTGGAGTCTGACTTACTGCTCTCCACCAACTGCATTCTGTATGTCCGAACAAAAGATGTTAGTGTAATGTGATGAAACACCGCGGGTAGGCCTACTACTAAAATGAATCCAGGTCCCTTTGCATCATGTTACCGTCTCGGGTACGTTGCATGCAGCGTGAAAGTGACAAATCCAATTTCAACCAACCCCAGTCCTTACAAAACGCCTGGAATGACGGCATTCTTTGAGATTTTACAAGTTTTTAGCAAAAAAGACTTCAATTAGATACAAATCAAACCCAGACTTCAATAGGCCAACATCCTTTAAGCCATCCACTACCCCAGCTGTGAACAGTAGTTTAGGCCAAGAAACAAAGAACTGTGGTTAACGGCCATAAACACTTGGCACTGATATCACATCGGCATCTTTTGTTTTTAGAACTACACGAACACAATCCAGGTGGTGGAGATCAGTGAGTGAGAGTCCAATCCAATCCAGCTTTTCTGAGTCCAGGGTTTTCGAATACCCTATTTTTAATAAATGTTGACATACATTTTATCATTGTTGCAATATATTTTTGTAAATGTTGACATATAATTTATTAAATGTTGCAATGTATGTTTCAGGTAGATCTTGTCATATTTTTAAACATGTTGTCAAGTTGTTGTAAAAATGTTGTCACGTTGTTTTAAAAGTTGTCGCTATATTTTAAAATGTTGATAATGATGTGTATTTTTAGGGTGGAATAAATTCCGCTTTGGCGTGCCATAATTAAGATAAAAACAAAGTTGTGTTATCGAGAGCAGGTGAACACAACAATGAGCTTTCGCACCAACCCAGTTAGGACGTTGGGCTCCGTCGGGGGTCTGGCACGAGGCGAGGGTCTTTAATAATTGCTACACCAAACCAGCGAGGGTGGAGCTAAAGGGCGGTTTACACTAGGCTGCACCAAGTTGCAGGTTGCTGCAACCTGCAACTTGTTGCAAACTACCTGGGACGGTTTACACATAGAAAAATCGATGCAACATCCAGCGTGATCGAGTTGCAACAAATTGCATGCCCGTTTACACATGCAACTTTTATGAAACTTTTTGGTCTCATCAGGTTTATCCAACAAGTTGCATGAAGTTGCATATGAAAAGTTGCATGTGTAAACGGGCTTTAAAATGTAGTCCAAACCCGAGGCGCTTCGCCGTAGGTTTGGACGGAATTTCTGCTCCACCCTCGCGGGTTTGGTGTCGCAACCAAGACCCGACGCCGAGGGTTTAATTTCTATTCTAAAATACCTCAAACTAAACATTCATATTGGGGTTCAGTGCAGTTTGACTGCAAATAGGCCTAATATATCAGGGAGGACGCTCCGTCCGCCAATGACCCGACATCAGTGAATCACGCGCACTGTGTGTACAAACCTGTACATCCCCGTGCCTATATCGTGTAGATCTGTGTGCAGTGCTAGAACAGCAAGCTGCAGGAGTCGAAATGAGATAGCAGGGTGCTTTCTTCAACGTACTATCCGCACGATATTTTGCTAATGGTACACTAACATCGTTGGGATAGGCCACTGAGTATCCATCTGCACTCCCTCGCTGGATGCTCAGAGCGAGAAATGTTGGACGCCAGACGCCATTTTGGAAACACTGAGCGAAGTTCTTGGTTGTGTCACCCCAACCCGCTGCATTCAGAATGAGGCTAATGCATTATCACGCACGAGATACCAAGGTATTTTAGAATGCCATTTCAACAGTAGGCTACCAGTGTGTTAACCAACTCTGACGCTGAACGCCGAGTTAACTCGGTTTGCCTTACAGTCTCATGTGACGCACACCGTGGTAATTCGGTTCAACGTTACTGTAACAACTGTGGGATTATCCACGGCTGATGATCGCCGCTAGCCTAGTACGTGATCCTACCAACCTGCGCACTGCAGTCGTGGCTTGTGTGGCAGGAGCAGAATTGGCCGCCATTTTTGGAGGAATTCTGCCCGTGACGCCGAATGGGTGAATGTCGTCCTGGGTGACCCTAAATGTCACCCATTACAAAACTGGCTGACCCTAAACGTCCCCAGAACAAGGCTGGGTGACGTTTAGACCCTAAACGTTACCGAGTTTGAAAATCGGGCCATTTTAAAACCTGCGTCTGAGGTTGGCGATCGAGAGTGGAACGTCTATCAGGTAGCGCTCGCAAAATTATGGAAATTAACAAACGTGACATTGACGGTTTTGCATCATAAAATCCAAGTAAAACATGGATTTGATACAGCAATATGTATCTGCATCGTCTGATGAGGAAGTGGGTCGCACTTAGAGGAACTTCTGGCGAAATCTTTGCCTGGCATTGAGCTTGTCAATGATGGAGATGTCAGAATTCGTTTTCACCTACACGAACAGCGTACCACATACCTCGGACGCAGGTTTTACAATGGCACGATTTTCAATCTGGGTGACGTTTATGATCTAAACGTCACCCAGCCTTGTTCTGGGGGACGATTAGGGTCACCCAATTTTGTCCTGGGTGACATTTAGGGTCACCCAGGATGACATTCACCCATTTGACACTGCCTGTGACGTCGCTAGGAAATTTCATGTAAATTATGTAAATTTATTCAATTCGCAACACAGCTGACGTACCGGAATGAAGATAGAAGGTGACTTCCATTTAACCCATACCAGGAAATCCACCAATCACGAATGTGTTAAAATAGAAATACATCAACATAATAGTTCCTATACCTGCTAATAATGCGCTAATACCTGCGCGAGCACCGGCCAATAAGATTCACGAACGCGATAGGCGGTATCGGTCCTAACATATGCTAAAGTCCGATGTAAAATTGTTAGGACCGGGTCCCGGGGACCGGGTACCAGTCTAGATCGCCACGAAAGCTTCCAATGTGCCATCTACAGTGGTCTTGAGAGTGGATCGCACTTAGAGGAACTTCTGGCGAAATCTTTGCCTGGCGTGCTGCCCCTCAGTGCTGGCGATTGATGCCTCATGCGAGGTTCCGTGGGTTCGAATCTGGTAGGAAGCAATGTCTTTCACCTTAGAAACCAGGGTCCATATTCATAAAACTACTTAAGTCTAAGTGTGACACTTATCTTTTGTTCAACACAAAAGATAAGTATCACACTTAGACTTAAGTATGTTTATGAATAGGGACCCTGATTTCTATTTCATATTCTTTACTTGTATCTCCTTTATATGCGACCCCTCGCATAACATAAAACCGTTTGGGTTCGGAGATTGTTTGGACTACTCGCAGAGTACTGATGGACGCCTCGTTTAACATAGGCCATTGAACCATCTTTTTAAGGTGGGGATTTAGCTTAGTGGTTGAGACGTGCTGCCCCTTAAGCGGCGAATCGACTGTCGCGATTTGGGCTTGAGACGGGGTTGCGGTCCCTTGCGATCGCCTTATATGGCAATCGGAAGTCCTTATAAGGTAACCGCAAGGGAACGCAACCGCGTCTCAAGCCAAAATCGCGACAGTGGATCACCCGCTTTAGTGCTGGCGATTGATGCTCATGCGAGGTTCCGTGGGTTCGAATCTGGTAGGAAGCAATGTCTTTCACCTTAGAAACCTGATTTCTATTTCATATTCTCTACAGTGGTCTTGAAGGACTAATCATTTGGGGCCGTATTCATAAAGGGTGTTTAAGACTTAGACGCGTGTAACTCCACTAAATGCACACACTTCCACCATGCATTTGACGAAGTTACACGCGTCTAAGTCTTAAACACCCTTTATGAATACGGCCCTTACTCTTTACAATTTCCTGGCATCTGATACCAAAATATACATTCTAGAAGAAGATGCTTGAAACCATGGGCCGTATGAATAAAAATTAGTATGTACTACCAAGTAAAAGTAAAAAGTAAAAGCACATTCTTCCACACTCAGCGACTTCCGACGGGTTATCCCAGACCGTCACACATACGCCTTTGGTCAGTCGGCATCAGTAGTGAATCGGAGAATGGAACCATTCAAAATGAATTTAGGCCTATGAATTATGACAAAGAACCATAACCACCGTTATCTTCTTATTGTTATGTCACTTGAACGTCATAAGCAGTGCCAGGTTACTTGTTCTCAAAGGGTTGTTATTATTTCAGGACAGTGAACTGTGAAATGAGACATAGGCCCTGCATGATCGGGCTGGTATATACCTTAATTTCGCGATTGTAACATCACTGTTTGGTAGGCATGGTTCCCACCCAGGGAATTACATATTCAGATATATTGAATGCTCTGGAAACCACAAACATTCGAATCAGCCAGTTTTATGAATGTCACTGAAATAGACCACATTAGCCGGTCACGGTGCCAATCAATCCCAACTTGGCGAAATCTGTCCACAGCCTGGATTGGTACGAATCAGCATGCGACCAAAACGCACGGCTGTTTGAGGCTATTGAATCCTTCCATCGAAATGGTTTCATAACCTCTTTAGGTTCTTGACGATGAAGTAACCTGTCTCACGTGTTTCTTTAGGTGTTTACATCGTTATGCGGCAATGAGAACGTTACAACATTGCTTGCTCATTTGCATTGCAAACGACAAACTTTGTACACAATGGAAATTCCATAGCTTTCCTTTGTATATCTAAGCGCACTGATATTATATAGACAGGTCCGGGCCAGGAAATAACTGGCACCTTTTCCTATCAAAGATTTTTCAGTGGATTCCTGTCACTTAGACCATACTTTCGCA
>NMRB01005452.1:0-21285 GCA_002633025.1 Notospermus geniculatus
TTTCCGGCGAGCGGTGCGGTTTTCACAGGGCTTTGGATAATCCTTCGATGGTTTAACAACACAATGACCTATTGATTATCCCAATGCCTGTGAAAACCGCTCCGCTCGCCGCAAGACGCGGCGGAATCCGCTATAGTGGAAACGGGCCTTTATAGCGTGACTAACCCTTCATCAGGTAAGGTAACATGCTTCAACTCATTCTTTTATGTTTAGAACACTCACAATGCCTTAATTGGTAACTTAGATCATTCAAATAGATAGATTTGAATAGTCGTGTCGAGGATGCATATACCACGTTGCCTAAAGGTCAAAGGTTACGTCGGCCGTCGCGAGATACAAAACCGGGCTTTAAAGGGAGACATCCGAAAGATTGCCCGGCGGGCACTAGTTGTTTTTGTTTTGATTAGCGCACAGCGCCGTCTGTTAATCCACGGTGACACTACGCTACGGCATAGGCCCCTGGAGAGCTATCAGCGAATTTAGAACACGTACCTAACCAAACGTATCTAAAAAACACAACACGTATCTAAAAACACACCTTCGTGAGCTCGGGGTGTGTTTTTTTACAAACACGTTTTATACGTGTTCTAAACTCACTGACAACTCTCCAGGGGCATGTGCCATAGCGTAGTGTCACCCTAGATTAACAGACGGCGCTGTGCGCTAATCAAAACAAAAACAACTAGTGCCCGCCGGGCAATATCTTTCGGATGTCTCCCTTTAAACGAAATTTCACTGGAGATGTAGGAATTGAACATGCCATTCTACCGTGAATAACCTTTTACATTGGTCTTTGTAAACTTGTCTTTGAATCATTTCAATCGAACAAAACGACACATGAGCACGAAACTGATAATTCTCCCATCCTCTTAGAGAATAATTCATCATTTCTCAAAATCAAACTAAATTCGAGAAAAAGCATTCTTTGAACCAACCGATTCAATCTTAAAATCTATTCTCTTTTAATCGTCTGTTATTTGATAACGAGCTGAAATAATCAAGCTCGTGTTCACATGATTAATTTCGCGATATCGCGATAAAACACGATATCTCGAGAAATCTCGCCATATCTGATTTTATCTGATGGTGCAATCTCGTACCCAGAGATCGACATTGCCAAGCTCTAGACACCAGGACTACTTTTGCACAGTGCAAATGCATTGTTGAAGGCGGATGAATTCCTAACCGTTGCACAAGCAATTGCGTAGGGATTCGAAAGAGTTCGTACTTTGTTCCTTATTAGGGAGTTTTCGCAAATCTGACGAAAAACGAAGTACGAAATACGAAATTGGACGTCATATCCATGACGTAATGTATTTCAGGAAATGGTTGGTACCACAAATGTCCCTCATGCCAGTGCGTCTTTTAGCATGTCATGTAAGATCGAAAAGAGTTATGGCGCATCTTGAATTTTTAAATTTTCAATTCGTATCAACGAAGTGGAAACGAAAGGTAAATTTCAAAAATTAATATACACCGTACCTCTGTCGTTCTAACGTCATATGCTAAAAGACGCTCTTGCAGCAGGCGATATTTGTGATACCAACCATTTCCTGAAGTACATTACGTCATAGGTATGACGTCCAATTTCGTATTTCGTACTTCGTTTTTCGTCAGATTTGCGAAAACTCCCTATTAAAACATTGAATACCCAACGGAATGTTGAAATAGTAGTATTTTTACAAATACTGGAACAAATTTTAATTTTAGGTAGGATTACTTTATCAAAATAATTTGTAAAATCGATGGTAGACTGGTACCCGGTCTTTTGGGCAGCTTGCATTCGAAGGCCGGTGAAAGCAAGTGATCTACGGCAGATTCCTGACGAGTGACGTCACTCTACAGCTCCAAAAGCAATAGACCGACGCCGAGCTAAATATAGACCAGCGGCCGCCATGATGGTTTTATGCATTTGCGTGCGTCTGTCCTCGTATTTTTAGTCAGGGCAGTGTTTGGTCTAAATCGATGAGCACAAGAATCTTGTGCTCTGTTTAACCGTTTTCAGAGGTCTTAGCCGAGGAACGATGGTGGCGACCTCTTCAGATTGCTGATGGTGTTGCATTGATTTCGGTTAGAGAGGCCTTTGAACTGATTCGCTATATTTAATTATCTTGTCAGATATTGAAGCAGCTGGTGTAAAGTAGTGTTTGGATTAGTTTATTTTCAGCGCATTTGAACATTCAGCAAATACATGGTCATTTTAATATATTGCAGATGTTCCAAGCAATGGATCACTGTCAAATATTTGCAGAAGGTATTATATATTGTAAAGAGAGATTACATAGAAATACAGTATTTGTGCATTTCAGCTGTAGATGACGAATATGTGTATCTCTGTAGGTTGGTCTTTGCCTCTGATTAGAGTGTTAGTGCACTCGTAGCGACCTTACTGCCATGTCAGCCATCACTATGGTTGTGTCGAAACCATACAAAAGACTAATACAGTGGTGTGAATTAATATTCGAACAGAGGGAATTCAGCTTTTCATTAAAGGCAAACTGTATCCAATATCTATATCAAAAGTATCTGAAGTCAGTACTAGAAGAATGCACTCCTCTAGTCTGATATGTTTTCGCTGAATTCAGATACTGCATATCACGAGAATGGCGAAAATATCGAAATTTGACATTTCTTGAGATTTGCTCTTATCACCATTTTGTCTGGATATTTTGTAGATTTTTTCCCCTCGCAACAATATGTTGAATGGGGGTATTACCTGACAGCGTTTGGAAACAGAAGTTGATATTCATACACCTGTGATTCAAGTTTGATGTCGCTGATATTTTTCAATATGTCAAATTTCGATATTTTCACCACTTTCGTGTATCCAGCATCTGAATTCAGCGAAAACATATCAGACTAGAGGAGTGCATATCTAGGACTGACTTCAAATACTTTTGATATAGATATTGGAATACCGAAGTGACAAATTTTGCTGAATTCCCTCTGTTCGAATATTAATTCACACCACTGTACATCCATCCTCCCACAGCAGGGCTTTGGTCTCGTTCCTCTTCATACAGTCCACACGAAGCCCTGCTGAAATTGGGCCTCCCAGCCAAGCACGAGGCGGTCAGAAATCTATTGCCCAATCAGAATGCAGCATTTCTAGGGTGTGAATGCTAATTAATTACGACTTATATAAACAATCAAAAATAATAAGAATCTTATTTATATATACGAAGAACCACTGGGATAATTTTGAAAAGACGTCAGTGATTTGTAGATACAGAACTTCTACAATAAAACAGGGTAAAAACCACGGAAGTACCCAAACCATGACAACAGAGGGAGTGCAACTGGAGTATGGAACAGCCACACCAGATCCACTGGATGTTCTATTTCAGCAGGGGTTTGTTTGAGTGGATGAAGAGGAGCGAGGTAAAATCTCCTGCTGTGTTAGTATGAACATACATGTATCTTACAAACAACCCGAAACTACGAAATCAACATGTATACGCAAAGTGAAATATTCAAGGGTGATCTATTTGATATTTCTATGCACCGAAGAAGAAAAAAACACCGGTACTCGATATTAATGTGAAGATAACCATGAAAAGGTGTCATTATGCCCACTTGTCCCGCTGGGTTCTGAATGAACATCGTAAGAAATACACAAAAGTCGACTTGCTCGGAGCAACTGGCCGCGGTGATTTCAATTCACCGCGTATTCTATGAGAAGGGGAAAAATGATCACTGGTGATATTCGTTCTATCGGTTTAGCCTGCGGCGGTGGCTCGGTTTAGCTTGGAATGCGACGTACCGTCACGGAATTCTTTCTCCATTCCCTAATACTTGAGAAGAAATGAGAAACGCCGTCGTTTAGGGTGCAGAACGGCATAATAAGAATTGTACAAGTGTTAAAGTCCTATGTGCACCACAAAAATAAATCCCCCCTTTTTTCTTTTTTATAACAGCATTCAGACAGAACTGCATTTTGCTGTTTGTTTCATGAAAATAATGTTTGTAGTAGTAAGCGAGATATCAAGGATTTTGTCAGTCAAAGTCATTGGACTAAAAACCGTACTGAGAATGACTTCAACAATGCAAATATGCTAATTTATTCGTGACATAATACTAGGGAAAACTTCATTCCAATTTGACCCAGCCAGAGTACGCTGGATGAGTGGTCTCTGCATATAATTGCATTTTGTTGAATTTCCCATCACATACATTGCTTAATTTGGTTACTAGGCCACTCTAATCAGGGAAATGACATATTCATTATGCAAATTCCCTAGTGAGACATCACTTAATTAGACAGTCTTGCACCATTGTGATTTTAGCTGAGTCAAGCAGAAAACTAGTCATAACTTTCTAACCGGTTGGCATTTTTTCACAAAATAAAAAGCTCTTTCACTGTAATTCTGTGCACAATGAGTATACAGGCTGCAAAAAAGGTGCATGTAGGACTTTAAAGACCTAGTTGTATCCAAAATTGAGTGGTAGGCCTATTACTGAATTGTAAAATATACATAGACATGGTTTTTGTTTTGTCGAATTCGGCTCAGTAGTTTGCGAGATATCGACGAGTATGTGTGTGAAAACGCCAATGCTATTTTCCGTACAGTGAGGAACTAGCCAGGGTCGAAAATGCTAATTTATGCGTGATGTCACTGCAGGGATCAATGAAATAAAATCTAAGCCATCAAATGTTGAGATAAAGTTCATTTTCATCTACATATTTACTAATTGACAAATTTCTGAATTGATTCCTTCACATGAATAGCTGCATAAGTCCATTGCAGCACCAAAATGCAGGCTCATTACGCAAATTCCTGTAATTACGTCACCAAATTAGGCTCAACAATCCGCTCTCACAAAATCCATGAAATATGTTATAACTTTTTAACCAATTGGAATTTTTCAATGAAACAAAATGCGTCTTGATCAGCATTATATCCCCTAACTTTCCAAGTTGTAAAAAAGTGGGCACAACTACATGTAGGACTTTAAGAGCTACACACACAAACCTTCAATATAAAACAGTAGAAGGATTAAACATCCTACCTCGATATCTAGTTTTCATCTATATCATTCCAGAAAGTAATCCTTTGTATCGATCCTGTCGAATTCTTGTTTGATAGTCCATTTTGAATCACTCCCGAGAGGTTGATAAAATCCTAGAAAGAAAAATATACAATTTTTGTTATTTTTCTGAACGAAAACTAAGCGTAAAAGGTGTAAATGCCGTATCTGTATGGCCCTGGTAAGTAGGGAGGAGGCCATCACAAGCTACTCATGTTCCTCACTTGGATGGGGTCTTTTGCTTGCCCTTGCAAAGACACAAGGTACAAGGCACCACGGCTTACTGTCCCATGCGACGGCCTCAAGAGCCGGGAATGAAATCCCATATGGCCTGGGCTGGATTCGATCCCGGGACCTGCCGCTGGCTGAGCGGACGTGATAACCACGTCTAATCCCATGGAACAGGGCACCCGCAGTATCTAGGGTAACGGCTGCATGTAAAGGTCAGGGGTTAGGGTAGAGATGAGGAGTAGGCTTTAGGGGTCAGAGGTAGGAGGCCAGGTAGCGAGGGTTGTGGGACAGGGGTTAGGGGTTAGGATTCAGAGTTTCAGCAAAACTAACCAAGTGTAATAAATGAGAATGACTGCCGTATGAGAATGCCCGCTTTATTGAGTTGGACACCTCAAAATAGAAGACATGTTTGTCAGTGCCTACCCCATGTCACGTTGCGACTTAATCCATCAATCTTTTGTTGGGGGCATTGGCAAAGGGGGCGGGGGTTGAAAAATATTACACTGGTTTCTGCCACCTAGAAGGCCAAACAAGGCATGGGACCGTAGTCTAGAAGCTTCCTTAAGTCTAAGGTTTACCTTTAGCTAGTAGCAAAATATTAAAGTGGACCTTTGAGCTAAGGAGGCTTCTATAATACGGACCAAAATCAAGCAATGTAGGCTTGTGAATTTCAAACCATGGTGTACGGGAAATCAACAAGGTCCGTCTGGAGTCCTGTAAGTTGCTCAAAAAGCATGTCCTAAAGTCTTTTATGCCATTTGTCGCATCTGCAGATATCCAAAAAACAGCACAAGAACGACACATAGGCCTAGTATACAATAAATCGGAAAGTCGTCTCCTTTCACCTCTGGGATCTCTTCTATATAGCGCCTGAGGAAGACCCCGGTTGGGGTCAAAAATTTGCGAACTATCGGAGACGACTTTCCGATTTATTGTCGCATCTGAAGAATACTTTTGTTCTACTGTTTCATAAGTGGATTTTGCAATAATGTTGATGACTGATCTTTCAGACGAGTAAGCACGGTATGTCACAGAACTCTTGATCAGAAAGCCAGAAAACTGAGGGATATACGTAAAATGCCGAATTGCAAAAGGGACAAACACACCTCATTCTGGTAATTTTGTATTCGAAATTCGTGTATATCACTTGATAACCTCCGACGGAAACTCAGAAAATGACTGATAATGGTCGAAAATGATAGACAGTCGCTCACAGGAAGCCCTGTATTTTTTTCACCTTCCGGATCACGCTAGGTAAGTGCATACCCATGTACTTGGGAGGAGAAAAACATGTCACGGTAAAGGGTTTGAAAGGGTCGCATGAACTTACAGGCAGAAACGGAATTGAATCATGTTTTTTTCTTCGACTGGATCTGCGTATATATGTGTTGGATAAATGCTCAACTGTTCGTTCAGATGTGTTACTGTGTTGAAGTCTGAATTGTTGATGAAGTTGTTGTTGCATTATTTCCTTTCCACTGAGAACACATTTTACTTCAAACCCTTTAAAGGGGCCTTAAATACCCCCAAAATGTAAAGCTAAAGCATGGCGATTGCGACTGCTAGAGCGACTGGCGATTTGCAGGATTTGTCGCCTACTCTGCGGCAGATCGTTGCACCAAGCGACCAGGCACTGTGGTTACATTGTTTGCGGGAGATTGTTGCACTGGGCGATCTGAATGACAGGTGTGAAGGGAAAGAATGTCCTAGGAAAAACTGTCCGGGGAACAAAAGATCCTATTGTTACATTCTAATCTCTGACAATTGGTTTCTATACGCATGCTGCTTATTCCGTCATTCAACAATAGAAGTGGACACTTTTTACAGGGGGACACTTTTTACTGCTACACCTGTTTCAATGGCCAACGGAGACCAAAGAATTTCGATCGCATCAAGAGACCAAAAATTCAACGTGTTTAATCTTCGGTCGCAAAGCCCGGCTGACCTTTGCAACTAGTCGACCGATAAAAAAAACGATAAAACTTCGTCCGCATACGATTCCGATGCGACGCCACAACAGTCGACGACTTCAGTCGCTTTCGGAGGTCGTCTGTCGTTTGCGAATGGTTCACTAAAGTGGTCGCAAGTGTGGTCGGCGAGCGACCTCGCACGCGATGGTTGCCTGCGACGTCGTGGTCGCCAGTTTTGCCAGGTGTTACCACTGACTATGTATTGGTTGGACAGGTCACCAGTCTTATCACGTTGGTTCCCGATCCCGCCGCCAGGGGAGGGATACTGAGGCATACTTCATGCATAGGGCCTACAGTGACGCTTTAAGTTTGAGAACGGAGACCGTAGCCCACTGCCTCAATAGGTGTCACTAGTGGTTAAATCTATTGAAATGAAATTGACATCTCGGTCCTGATCTATTTCCCACACAAAAGGCGTCCATTATGCCAGATAAAAAAATTACTTGTTTAGCGTCCGGGCACTTTAGTTTTCCAGGGTCGGGAGGGAGGTTTTTATTTTTATTTTTAGTAGCTTTTAGCTGAAAAGATAGGTCAAAAACAAATTTAAAAAATTCAGATTTTCAAATTTAAGAGTAGGCAATTTTTCAATGGAAAATGCATTCCAAAAAAATTCAGGGGTCTTGGCATTTTTCAGGTCGGCAGGGGACGCTAAACAAGTATTTTTTAAATGTGGCCTTATACACCTGGTTTCGGTGTGCTGCCCTCTATCGTAGCTAGGATCTCCATTGCCTTAGGTGATGAGAACTAAGAGATTAGTCAAAGTTACAGAATATTGGCCGACTCCGTCTTGACTGAGCAACCAGGCTAATACAATCGGCAATATTATTCCATAGTTTCATCTATAATCATCATCTGAAAATGTCGCACTAGCCATTATCTATGTTTGATATTTCCTCGTCATTTAAGACTATACCCAAAGGACATCTATAAGTCTTACTAAGGTTGTATCCTTTGATGGTGATAAAGTCACCAATATGCTGCTTTGGTACTGTTGTCTTTAGCAAATCCAAATGGACATAATGTCTTGCGGGCGTTCATTCAAAGACTGCACACGGATCAGACAATTCACTAGCATTGAGGTTAACTTGAAATCCGCCCTTCTCTGGCAGAAGGAGGAATTTCAGTTCAAGAGCAAGGGAACATGGTCGATTATACCAATAGCCCCAGATTGAGTGAGTACATGTACAGTCATGGACATAAGTTTATCTCCACCTGATACTTTGAATATTTGGATAGATGATGCCACTCCAAAAGAGTGCAGCACCTGACGGGGCAGCGTCATGACGTCCCACACGTCATTTCATGATGTCTTGACGTGAGACGAAAAAAAATCAAATTGTTTCACGACGTCATGATCGCTGAAACAACTGGGTTTTTTTTCGAGTCACGGCGTTCAGAAATGAAGTGCGGGACTTCATGACGCTGCTCCGTCGGGTGCGGCACTCTTTTGGAGTGATAGAGTCTATTCCACTGGGCCAATTTTATCACCGTTTGTTCCAGAAGAAAGTACATCTTGTTGGTCATATTTCCGCATCGAAATTTTGAAAATTTAGAAATATTGTAATTATTTAATACCTCATCAGAAAAAAATCCTAAAAATCAACATTTTTATTATGTAATTTTTTTTTGTGATTTGTGTTGCAGTTTTGAAAGAGTGGAACTTTCTAATGATTTTGGGCTTTGTTTCATCAAAATCTTTTGATTGGTTGCTGAGATATTTGAGATTATAAAAATTTCGAAAAGGGAATGATCTTTTGCTTTGCTCGTAATCATGGGAATTAAAATAAATTACATACATTACTCAATACTGCCATTCTCTAAACCGTCATGACCGTAGGTAAACTTCGTTAACCCCATGGCAATGTATTTATTTTTTATCAGCACTTCTCGGCTGGTTTATCATGCGTTATAACAATACATAAAAACGCAGTAAATACCTGAAGGATTTCTAGTCCATTGCGTATTTTATTGATTGGAATAAAACATGACTTTTCCCCTGCAAGCGATCCATCAAATACCGCATGAGATATTAGCAAACATTTAGCATTGAAAGCCAAATGGGTGAGTAAAATGTCAGCTATTCCTATTTCCAATGGCACCAAATTATAATCCATTGAAATTTTAAATATTCGAAAAATGGTGTTCATTTTAGCTCACCGAGATAAGCTATTGTATGCTGCAGCGTCCGTCGTCCATCGCCGTCCGTCAGCTGAGCATGTTTCGTAACCGCTTGAACTACTGACCTAAAACTTTTTGCATATATACCCAAAACACCTTTATCAGGAATGGGCAAGAAATGACATTATGCAACCATAACAAAATGTATAGGCCTATGGCACCTCCAACCCCCACCTAGAGAATAGAATGGTCCTACATTGAGAAACAAAAAGTGATTCTTCTGTCAGTTTCTGGTCATTGAAATGACCCAACATTATATTTTTAGGTCAGGATGATCACGAACAGCCTGATTTGACAATCCCTAAGATGAGAATGAACATGCCCTTTTATGTACCTAGGTACCCTCTATACGTACAAGGATTTTTGACCCTATTCGACTTCAAATATGGCTGCCAGTCGGACATCTTGAATATGGGAATTTAGCCAATATCTTAAGGAGAACAGCAGCTAGAATGTCAACACTTGGTATTAATGTATGTGGATACCAGCTACATGTATATGTTGGCCAAAATTTTGCTTGATTGCACTTCAAACATGGCGGCCATATTGAAAAAGTTACATGTATATGTTGGCCAAAATTTTGCTTGATTACGCTTCAAACATGGCCGCCATATTGAAAAAGTTTGTCTTTGGCTCATATCACCTAAACTAACTAGAATGTTTTTTACCCTGCAATCCTGCAATGATATGTATGTAGTTACCCTATATACGATATAGATGCAGCAAATTTCAGCCGGATTAGAATTCAAATACATGTATCTTGGAAAATGAATAATACCACAAAGTTTGTTCTGACCAGGTATGATGTTTCCCTTGAACATTTCTACTTGACACTTGTTATTCACTCTTGGTACATTCACCCAGGTGAGCACATGGTCCATGGACCATTTTTAGGAGACGAAATCAATGGATAGATTTGAATTATCAAAACAAAATAGGCAATATATCTGAGGTTGGTGTTCTCCTCGAATAGAATAAACGGCCAAATACCTATACTCTTCTCATCTTCTAATGCAAAATCTGTAACTTAAACATGAAATATAAGTTTGGGACAAGGCGGTACATTTTTGTTCATTAAATACTTCGCAAGTTGCGGAGTGAAATGCAAGCACTCAGAAAACTTTTGGATTTTGGATTGTGCAGTTTAACAAAAAGTGGTATTCATCTTACGTTGATGTGACTGACACACTTGTTGAACATTGCTCTCAGCCAAATTCCACTGTGATGATCACGTGCTCTAATCTAGTCTAAAGCATTGCTCATAAACTGAACTCAACCACGAGTAATTCAAAAGCTATTTGTTTCAGAACACACACCTAAACAAAAAGTGGCATTCACCTTCAGTATTTTGATGCAGTATCACACCGTAAGTAAGACCAACAATGGGTCATATGAATAAAAACTAAATGCTTTTACTTGAATTTTGCAATACAAATGCACTAGGCAATGCTGTACAGATCTGACGTAAAAGCATTTGCTAGTCTTTATTCATGTGACCCAGTGAGGGAATATGCTTTAAAGCGATTCGCGTAGGCCTACGTATGTAGGCCCCCAATGCATATCAATTTATCATTATTGATCAAAGTGATATTTACCAACAAACATGACAAACCAGAGCTTGCCTGAAAAGTTATGATTTAAACCACTGCTTGGTGGAGTTCTGATAACTTCTGGAAATGCGTTCCCTTTTCTTCAAAGACTGACCTCAAACCTCGTCTGGCAAAATAGAAGTGATATCAGTTTTACGCCTTGATACACCGACTAAGTCTTGATCACATCAGCTCCATTAGCCAGAGTCCGCGAAGCAAAACGAGAATACCGGGCATTTTTATGCTACCTTTGTTATGCACAACACCTCAGGCAATAATAGCTGCATATCTGGAACAGCGGTGATGCACATGGCCAGCAAAGATGTTCACAGGCCGATCAATACCTTGCCTTTGGAAAATTATCTTCAAGAACCTTGGTGAGGCCAAGAAATAAGGCTTTTCCATCAGTAAAAAGGTAAAGCCAGAAAACTACCCGCTGAAATTTTCAAGATGTGAACCTAAGGCTCAAAAGGACGAAATGACATTGGTGGCAACCGCGAAGTTCAAAGGTGATGGATTTTATGTTTTACCCTCTGAGGGCGCGGCTAAATGATCACGTGTGCCACCAGCTGCCTTTGTTCTTTACGCTTTGCAAGAATGCCTCGGGGTGAATCAGATTCTGCACTTTGCGAAAGAAAGACGGCAAGACATGGCATCCATAAAGATGAAATTAACATTACTGTCTTTGCTGCAACATTCATTGCATTTTTGACATACCGTATTGAATTAGTTGCATAATACGTGTCCGTTTTGTTCAAATTGAAAAAGAATTTGCTACGGAGCCAAAAGACAAGAATAAAAAGATATGATAATTCGTGGAGCTGAAGAATACCTGAATCTAGTTACATTTACGTAGCTTTCTTGCTTTTCGTTCATGCCATGGGAATATTTGATAAATCTCAGGTCTTTACAAGGTTTTCTGGCTTGGTATCTTCGCCGGGTAGCTTTGCGTCACCATTATTGGCCAAATTGACAGAAAATTCAACTTTCTATTAGGATAATCTTATACAGTATCCGACACTCAGTTGATGATGTAATGACGAGTGCAGTACCTCGGCTAGGAGATCGAGAGCACTCCTCTCCCCACGGTGTGAATGGTCTATGGACCATGTGCTTACCTGCTGGACATAATACTTATAGTGTAATGATAGAGAGGGAGGTACATGCACATGAGTTATGATCAATCTGGGTCAAGTCATTTCCGAGTTACAGTACTTTGATGATTTGGGGGTTATGCCACGTGCTGGCCATACTGGATGTCCAATTGTGCCAAAATTTTATGTGAACATATAGATTATCTAGAGGGAGCCACACATCAAATTAGAGCACTCTGGGTCACGTCATTCTTGAGTTATAGCACTTTGATGATTTTCGGGTTATGCCACCTGGTGGCCATATTGGAAGTTAAATCAGGTCGAAATTTGACGTGCACCTAAAGGTCATCTAGAGGGAGGTACGTATCATGTTTGAGCACTCCGGGTCAAGCCGTTCCTGAGTTATAGCACTCAGATGATTTTTAGGTTACGCCACCTGACGGCCATATTGGATGTCCGATCGCGCCGAAACTCGGTATTTTTGAAGGTACCCCTCTAATACACGTTTATGCAAGATATTAAGTCGCTCAGTGAAATAATGGCGAACTGTGCAGGTTCGTTACTTTTGTACAACTTTGACCTCTGTGACCTTGAAAAGTAGGTCAAATCAAAAACCCGTTATATATGTTATGTATTCTAATTAGATACACCTATGATAAAAATTAGGAGATGATCCAGTCATTAGTTAAGGAGTTATTGCACTTTTGTGCTTTTGGTTTTGGCCATCGGGTGGCCAAGCCAAGAATCGAATCGGACCGAAACTTGGTGTCATAGGTCATCTAACCTAGGGGTATATATGTACCAAGTTTCAGATCAATAGCCCCAGCGGTTACAAATCGTGCCCTGCAAACGGACGCAGAGTGCGAAGGCTTCGTGAATCTGGGGCCGTATGCATAAAATATCTTAAGTGTAAAATTTCCCTTATCTTTTGTTTGGAACAATAGATTAAGGGAAAGTTTACACTTAAGATGTTTTATGCATACGGCTCCAGGCCCCTGGTTACTTGTAAGAGGGGTATCCATAGTTTCCATGGTTGAGTGGCCTATAGCGAGCCAACTCATGCATGAAAACTCTCACGTAGAACTGCGCCTTTGGTCGGTTTAAAGCAGTCTTACAAATCCAAGTCGACGCAGATTCAATGGCTATCTATAGCCAACGACATGAATTTTTTTCCTTCACATGCAACTATATCGCAACTTCAAAGCATTTTCCAGACGCAAAGCAACACTGTGTACGATACTCCTGAAGGAGCTTGCACTTGACAATGTCGTCTTCTTTTGCTAAACCTGATACACTGGAGAAAAAGGGACCAATATAGATACAAATGGCGTACGCCGCTTTGAGCAAAATTGTAAAAAAAAAGGGAAAAAGTTCGTCGGTGTAGCGTACCATTATAATATCTGTGTTTTCTGAGGCGTGTCAGTTTTTTTTCGGTTATCGCGCGAAATAAGATGTCTGGAGTCGTCTACAGTCGGATATGTGTCTAATTAAGGCACCTTGATCGAATAATATGACATATACATCGGGGACATGCTTTAAAAACGGTTAGACATGACAGTAAATGTACATGTAAACATATAGCTACAATGGCGTTGGGTGGTAACACATCTTTTATATTTTGATATACATGTAATAACAGAAGTCGTTTCTCCAAAAATTGCGCAACTTTTCGACCCCAATCGGGGTCTTCCTCCGGCCTTTTCTTGTAAGAGACTACAGAAAAGAAATTTTTGGAGAGACGACTTCTGTTATAATATCATTTTGTGTGTCGCCTTTTGTGCTCTATTTTTGGATTTGGATATTTTGGGTAATAAAAAGTTTATATGAGATTTGGATAAAAAGTTCAGAGTTATTAGTAGAAAAAGATGTTATGTGTCTGGGCAAGAACAAAAGCAAACATTGTACAGGTATGAAAGTCCTAGGAATGGAAGTCCTCAATACAAAAGCCCACGCATTGTCAAGGGTTCTGGTCAGATGGCGGAATATTCCTTCAGATAGCTTAATCCACAAAGACAATGCCTGGTATTCATAAAAGTTAGCAAATGACTTAAGATTTGCACAGCGAGGTCTAATGGGTGATATGAATAAAAGTTAGCAAACGTTTTTACTTCAGATTTGTACAGCACTTATCGCCTAGTGCATTTGTACTGCAAAATGCAAGAAAAACCATTTAGCCTAGTACTTGTCTTTATTCATATGACCAATGTTGGGTGGTATTTATAAAATATATTTATAAAACCTGGCCCAGACATAAGTTTAGTATTGGTTACAATAAGTAGGTGGGCCTCCTTTTCCTTAGGGAGTTTTCTAGTTGCACGACAAAGTCGGGTTTAAAGATTTACATTTTAATATCATTCAGGTCACTCAGTGCCAGTTTACTCTACAAGTTCACCACCTAACTCATGCATCCTCCCGTAGCAGGGCTTTGGTCTCACTTCACTTCGTACACTGCTGTGAGTAGATGAAGATGAGAGAGATAAAAAACCTGCCGCTGGAGGATGCCGAACTATGAAACATATATATTATTAATACCACTAACACGGGTTTCTCAGTAACATTTACCATGCCCCAAGATACTGACATTGAAATTCTTTGCCATACCTTCCTGATCAAATTAACTCAATTCGCCAACATATTTATTCAATTTCTTATACAGCCCCAGGTGTACCATGCTCACGCATGTTTTCGGGGCGGATGCAATTTCGTTGAGACATCATTATGTGCCCATGACTTTTTGCGATCTAGGTTTCCCTTGGAATAATTTTTGAGCAGTATTTCCCGCTGACAGCTGAAGGTGGCGTCTTGACTACTCACCAGGCAATTTTTGGGATGCTTCGAAAAAAACGTCCGAGCCAGGCCAATGGTTACAGATTGCTTAAAGAATGTAGCCACACTGATCATCATGAATTAATCGCATTAAAAATAATTTCATAAAAATTCAAGATCATTCTCTATTACGACAATTGCCACAATAAGGCACGCGTCCGGATGTCAAGGTCACTGAGGACGACTAGCCGACGGTGATACAGCCAAACAACCCATGATTAACCAAATCACAAAGTAAAAATCGAGCGCAAGCGATTCGACAAATTCAGTTTATTGGCTTCGTTTCATAAAAAAAACATGGGGCGGTGATCGCATCTAGTTTTTTACTCAATTGGTCTAATATCGTCATGTGACAGTTTTTTTATTCCTGGGTTCCACATGGACCATTCTGACAATCGCCAGATTGCGCTAGTTGCGATTTGAGATTTGTTATTTTTCGCTGCTAACCCATTTGCATGTCATGGCATCATCTATACCTTACGGAATGAGCAATGAAATGGTCCATGGACCATGTGCTCACCTGGTTTGATGTACCAGAAGATTGAACAACAATTCTCAAGTCAGAATGTTCCAGGAATACATCATACCGGGTTAAAACGTTTTTTGTGGTATAGTTCAACATGATACGAATTACCAATTACGAATTACGAAACGTTTATTGCAACCTTATACACACAGGGTACATCGGCAAGAAGTACAATAAACATTGACAAACACGACAAAGATGAGAAAGCAGACAGTACAGAAAGAACAAAGCCTAGAGAGTGCATACAAGGCTTATGCCTACTACTACTATATATGAAAGTTTTTTAAAGTTTACAAATTTCAGGCATGCTACACTGACATGATATGAGCCAAAGTACTCTCCTTCTAATCGACTGTCACCTCCATTAACAGTAGACGTGGCCGCTAGGGTGTATTAGGAAGTTAATTTTAAATATTACATTCGTAATTCATTATTGTCACCTATATTTTGCAGATATTTAATACAATAGGCCACATCTTCGCAGAAAAGCCTCGGATGCCATTTTTATATTATTATAGTGTTTTTCCAAAGGCAACAGCATTAACCTAAGATTTTTCTACACAAGCTACTAAAAGAACATGCACATTATGGTAACAATAACGGGCGAAAATACAGGCCAAGGAAGGTTTTAATGGACCCATTTGGCCGTTTCCCCCGTCAGCTCTTTGCTAGGTTGTTTTACCAGGCCTCAGGTTATCAGAAAGCATTAAAAAGAAGGTCAGCATTCGGGAAAATGCATAAGCAGTCGGCGACGGCGCTATTTCATTCGCCGTGTATGACACTGGAATGCCTCTGTATCATTTACTCTGAGTACAAATGTGAGGCGGTCCAGGAAAACCCGCCGGATGTCGCATTTGACGAAAGTGTCAACACCCTTGGTGAACCTGCACATTTCAATAGCTGAAGTGTACTACGTAACAGGTAAACAGTAGCAGATCAATGCACAGGCAATCTGACAGCCCTTGTTGATGATTCAGCGACATCCGACGAGTTTTACCTGACCGCCAAAAAATATAAGCTACGGTTACACCTGTTCAAAAAACCCGTGTTTGTTCCAGACCCGTGTGAAACCCGTGTTCAGTGTTTGCGACAAGTCCGGCGAGAGGTCACACTACTATATTGTAGTTAAGTAGTTAAGTAAACACTGCTGAGGACTATTGTCAATCGGACCTTTAATTCAAGTACTGTCATTCCCTTTACACCTGGTCCAACTTCCTCGCTAGTTCGACACTCGAAAACACTTTAACAGGCACGACCACGACACTTGTAACAAAAACTTGTCAAATTGACAACCGAAAACCTCGTCAGATCAAACATAACTTCGCCTACACGAACTTCATTAAGTAGCGAAAAAACTCGGTAAAATTCGTGCACAATATTGCTTAAACTTTGAGGACGTCATCAACTCAATGATCCAAAGTTTCCGTCTAACATTTACGAAACTCAAGAATCCAATTACATGTGCGTTTTTCCAATTATTAAGGATGATGGGAAATGATATTTGATGCAAAAACGCTAAATACAATTTTGCGTGCTATTCCGGCATAAATTGGAACATATTGCCAATATAGGAAAACCGGGTGTGTGTGTATTTCACTATAGGACGAACTGGTAAACGTGAATCGGGAAGCTGAAATTGACGTAGTGCAACTTAAGATGTCAAGTTGATTTGAAAACTACGATTTCTTTAGTTTATACAAAAATTGTTGTAAATTTCCTCATCAGTTTGAATCGAAGTCTTTATTTTGCATTTTCAAGTAAATACGCTTTAGGATGCCTGGCATTTTAAGTGGCTATGAATTGTTGGGTAAAAGCGTTATCCGAGATGTGAAATGGAAGAATGCCCCCATGAAAAATGGTCCTCGGAAAAAAAGATCCGATTGTAGTATTCTAATCTGTGGCAATTGGTTTCTATATCCTCCGACAGTTCCAAACGGCTTCCCATAACGTTACTCACGCTCTGAAACTGCTTCAGTTGTAGACTGGTACCCGATCCTAACAATTTTACATCGGATTTTTGCATATGTTCGTGANTTTACATAATTTACATAAAATTTCCTAGTGACGTCACTGGCAGAATTCCTCCAAAAATGGCCGCCAATACTGGTCCTACCAAACAAGCCACGACTGCAGCGCGCAGGTTGGTAGGACCAGCTACTAGTCTACTTCAGCTGATGCCATCCTCAAAGTAGGACTAATAGATGGCGCTAACTGTCTTTTTCGGAGAATCCTCGCTTTGAATCTGCCGTGAGTATGAATATACAGTGTACATTTTGAACGCCTATCTTAGCCAATCAGGAAGTGTGTTACGGCGGCGTCGGTAAATCTGTAATGATGGCTTATGATTGGATCCAAAGAACGAGAAAGCGCAAAAATTGACACACAAAGTGAGAAATATCAAGAAGTCAACTTTCAGAATCTTGCGAATTTTTGACGCCAACCGGGGTCTTCCTCAGGCACTTTTCAGTCTTTTCTGGTCTCTCCAACTAAAAAGTGCCTGAGGAAGACCCCGGTTGGGGTCGAAAATTCGCAAGGTTCTGGAAGTTGACTTCTTGATATTTATGATTGGATCCCTCATCAAACAGCGCCGTCTATTGACGATCCTACACTTTTACCGCCAATCATCACCGTTATTGGGTCTATATTTATGGCCAACTGAACACTGGGGACAAGTATAATAACCATGATACATGTAATAACCAAGTATAATAACCATGATAACATGCACCTTAAAGATAATATATCACGACTTCATTGTTTACACTCAATGTTTGCAAACATGGATGTTTACATTATGTTATTTGGGACTTTTGGAATCAACAGAATTTCTAGACAGGCATGCTACCAACAAATTACTTATAAGACAAAGAAAGCCTGGACATAAACAAACAAAATGTAAATAAAACGAATTTCGTGGCCCGCGAAAATACCCGTGATACATTATCTTTAATCCGTCATGGAACAATAAGTGGACATTTTTTTGCAGGGGACGTTTTTTACTATTACACCGACTTAAAATTAATGGAAGGAAATGAGAAATCATAAGATGTCAATAAAATCACAAAAAGAGGAACAATCTGTACAAAAACAGTGATTAACTCAATCTCCGCTTGTTGTTTATTGTCACGGAATGCTTAACCGAAATAAATATGTGTAATAACAACTGATTTATTGCTGACTTCAAGTTGTTAATAGATTAAGTGAGATAATCGTGCACTGGTTGCTGTTGCCTAATTCCAGAAACGCAAATTACTGGTTGTTTATCAAACATTGGTGAAATCTATGAATATTGGACCATAAATCACGGAATACTGGAAGCTTGTTGAACATGTTAAAACTTGATGGGTAAATCTTAATCACGCTCGGGTTCTCAGGTATTCACGGACTCCACGTAAAAAAAACAGGGTCTTGTTTCAGGAAGTGACCTTAAGGTAATGGTACCATTACTTCAATGCTTTTTCCATTTGGTTAAAGGTACCATTAGCTTAAAGTCACTTTATGAAACAGGCTCCAGGTTGTTGAACTATTTATTTTTGTGGATGGGGGATTTGGAGCAGGGGTTGTCCCTGAATGCTGGCGAGGTTGCCTTATGTCATGTATGTGAGACCATGGAGGTATTATTGAGGAGCGAACACGGACCCCACATCAAACAGTACAATCATCGTTCCGCTGTTTGCTAAAGTGATTAGGGGGACAATAGGCTAATAACGCCGCACGATGGTCGGAAAAAGCCGATCTAATCTTCGGTAATTTCCGTGTGCAGTCAGCACTTCCCTTGTACAATGGTCAGAGTCCAAACAATAGAAGGGAACAATGGCAGTGGACGTTGCCAACGCACGAAAACTGAAAAATTCATCGTTTTCATCGCGTCAAAAACAGCACCTCGCAGCATCTCGCACTGAAACGACCACCCGTACATGTTACCTGAACTAATCATCTTTTAAACTATCATAACGCAATCCTCTTCAAACTTTTCAGATGCGAAGAATCTCATTATCATTATCATTATCATGTTTACCTTAAAACGTAGATATCTTTATTGGAAATTGGTCTTTTTCGATGATTTTTTCACTAAAATACAGCGGAGAGTTTACCAAATTGAGTTGTCTTCGAAATAGCCGGTTATCTAATTCCCAACGTGGAGAAAAACGCAAGAATATGATTGGGTCGACGCGATATCAATTATAGATGGCGCTGCACTTTGAGAGTTGTGCGGAATTCATGATTGCCTTCAAGGAGCTCAGCGTGCGTACCGGACAATAGGCGGGAACAAAGGCAAACAATGGGGGCGTGGAATTGTGGTCACAGCGATTAGGGCCGTGCTCGCTCCTTCTCAATATTACCTCCATGGTGAGACGTTCGAACCCTGATTGAATATGCCAACAGTATACATGTAGAACCAACACCTTCGTTCTTTATCTTCTTAATGTACCGGTATGCCTAGACACCGGTTATAGAAGGTTTACGTCCGGCTCTTCGTGTAAAAAAGGCTTGTGGCCACTCATGTGAGGGTCCACGGACAGTAGAATTAGTTGGTTGGTTTCCCAAATGGTGTCTCCCTCGGCCCCTCACAAGGTATTCTGGCGAGGTTTCCTAATGTGAGATGTTTGAACCCTGATTAAATTTACTAACAGTATAGAACCAACACATTCATTCTTTATCTTCCTAAACCATACCATGAGTAGAGTAGTTCTATCAAAATAAGCAGAATCATGAAAACGATTTGAAATAAGTGCTTTAACTAGTCATTTATTGCTAGGAGCTTCGAAGACAAACAACCACAATCAGACAATGTCAGAGAATAGCCCCACCTCACCTGCAAATATCTCTATCATGCTTAGTTGCCACTGAACACAATTTGAGAGACTGCTTTTTACAATGTTTTAGGATTGCAATGCGGATATCGTGTGATTACCTATTTTTGTTGTTATACATGTACTGTGTACCCATACAACGTATATTGACAATCATGTTATGTTATACACTAGGATAACGCTAAATTGTCGAAACTGACAAAAAGCTAGTTATCATCAAACGAATGAAAACACACACGATGAAGTTAGAGTTGTTTGAAGCATTCCTGGCTATTTTTGGTTGCTTTTGCTTATTTTAAACTGCAGCAGGATAGGTGTGCAATCAAGCATCATTATTGTCAAAAAATGCGGAAGATCTTGCTTCCAACGGCAAATTGAGGCGAACACACATGAAATTCCTAGAATGATAGTCCATTAGGCTTCCTGTACATAGAAGTATACGGTATTCGGTATTTGGTGCACGTTTCGTAATGCACGCGTATACTAGAAAACGAACAAGCTTATTTCAATGAGCGGGTTACATAGCCCTATACGCGGAACGGTGCACGCTATTCGCGTATACAAGGAATCGCGCTTGCACGATTTTTCCTCTGCGGGGGTCGTCCCTATGTGTCCCGGGTTCTATGCGTCCCGGGTCCTTTCTGTCCCGGGTTCTATGCGTCCCTACAGACAGTTATTTTTATAGAGGGTTCTATATGTCCCTAAAGGAGTTATTTGTATGCAGGGTTCTATGTGTCCCGGGTTCTATGTGTCCCCGGCTCCATGTGTCTGCCTCAGTTATGATTAGCCTGATGATCGCCATTTTATTCTCAAGTGGAGTGACAAACTCATATCTTAGTCATCATGGATAAAAAATAAAACAGCTAAAATAAAATAATCAGCGTTAGCATAAAAAGAGCTTAGAGCACAAAGGGCACATGTCCATTTTTTGCACTATTCATTGTGATACATCAGCAGAAAGCCTGAAGAGCCCTCTATTGCCTTGACGTGGTTTTATTCCTATATTATCATTCCAAAAAGCAGAAAATA
>NMRB01005454.1:0-14176 GCA_002633025.1 Notospermus geniculatus
ATTGGGTTATTTCAAGTTGAATGAGAGGTTTGGGGGAAAAATTCGGGGAGAGAAACTCTGATGTTGACACCTCGGAATTAAAATGTTGTATCTAGAGACACTCTCCTTCTCTAGCTAGCGGAGCGCCACGGGTCTGACCATGGCGGAGATTGAAACCAGTCAACAGTAATGTGGCTCGGTTGGCATTTTATGAAATATTCGTCACCAAACGTGTCACTGTTGATGAAAAAACAGGTGAACGAACACATAAAGCATCGAGATTCATCACAATAGGCCTATATCTCATTTCCTGACCTTGGTTGAAATCAATCGTCCACATTACAATATCTTATCGATGGTTTGCTGGCCGGATGTTGTTGTCATGGTCATCTTGCCAAGAGGGTCCACGAACGATAACATATCTAAGTAAGGCATCTAAAGTATGATACAGAACTCTCGCCTTGAATATTACAAGCTCAACACAACCACGAGCAGGTGAGACGGTTCTTGTGGTATTTCTCCAAATCGGTGGTAAAAACTGATGAATATTTGAAGAAATGTTGTTCGTTAGCAACAAACAGCCCAGACACTAACAAATACTGATTCTTTGAGAGCAGAATTCTAGTATATGACATGACCATGGTGTCGCAGACCACACCGGGAATCCAACCCGGACCTCCCGTGTGCAAGGCAGGCATTCTTGCATCGAGCCAAAAGTCCGGACATTCGGCTCAAGGGCCTAACACCTCCTAAATCTACAACAACACTTTAAAATTCACTGCATGACATCATAATGATGCAAAATATGTCGTGATGTACATGTAGTTAATGTGTAAATAAGATACCTCAAAACAATGACCAGTGTGCAAGGGCAGACTGGTTTCCTATCCTTAAACATCTTCACAAGAATCCTACGTACAACAAGCTGATAAAAATACAACCAAACAAAGTAAATTCTTTCTAAAATTGTATTATTCTTTTTGTATTCATTTTGAATAAAATGCTTCATCTTCCTTGACCTTGACGGGTTAACCGTACACTAAGTTGTTCCCTTTGATTCACCACCAATTTTCAAACCCTGATCAGGTCGTAATGTCCGTACGCGATACCCGAGGCCAACGACACTTTGTTCACCGTAAAATCAATGCCAAAGAATGATGGGATACCAATTGGCCTTGGAGCAACATATTATCTTCGTGGACTCGGTGACTTCTCTTCAGCGGTATGCTCTGCGTGTACAGGTGGTGAATAGTTTCCAACTGATATCTATATTTTAGCAAATTCATACGTCACGGGAGGTGTGTGGAGATGGGAGAGTTTATTGCCGTCAGAGACCACACTAGTTAGCGGTCCTAGGACGTCATGGAATTGGACGTCAGAGAGACAAAATGCACACAACGACATCATCCATAATGACGTGAAGGCCATGGCTTATGTCTGTGGCGTCAAATTTTGTGACGTTCTATGACTGATATACAGGCGACCTCTAACGGCAGTAAAGTCTATCGCAGGCGAAATTGTCTTCATACATTCCTGTATTTTGGAGGAATTACCTTGTTGGTGTCAATTAGTCCTAAAGTGCAGGATATGTAGATACTGACCTGACAAACACTGTGATGAGTTCTGTTCGGAGTGGTCCGAGAAGCTATAAATGACCACTTCATTTCCTTCATTGTCACGAAGACACGACAGCAATCACTGCTACTGGTCACAGCTCAGACAGCTACAGTTTTGGAGCAGGTGCTTGTTTTATGAAGACAGCGCTACTCCATGTGAGAGTTGGCTCACCTGAGTTGGCTCTCAATGGGCAATTCACTTCTGTTTCTTTCTTTATGACTTGTGCCATGACCGATATCAATGAACGCCCATAGTTTTCTATGCCTGAGTTGCCAACAGAGACCCACCTCGCACAAGACAACTCCTGCCTTCAGTTCAGTTTTCGGTTTGGAATCCACGGCACCCTCCATGGGAGAGTTTTCATGCCTGAGTTAGCTCTCAACGGGCAATTCACTTCTGTTGGCTTCCTCATACCTTGTGCCTTGACCAACGACACTGACGACTGCCCAGTTTTCTATGGGTGAATTGCCCATAGAGAGACAACTTGCACAAGAAAACTCCAACGTGAAATTTTGGTTAGGAATCCAGGGTCATGACTGTGTTTAGCATAATCAACCAGAAAACTGCCAAGAAACGTGAAAGGCCAAAGAGGACTGATGAAGACACCACGAACCCAAGGTAACGTGGCGAACTTCTCACTGGCAAAAAATCATTACTGTCACCGACACGATCCTGTACTCCCACCGGCGACGAGCTAATTGAGTAAGTTCGTGTTCTAAGAAATCTTACCACAACACCAGATGCGTCATGAAGACGTAAATGGTGTGACTACTGCCTCCAGGGGGCGCTGTCGGGAGCGCTGTAGCTCCTAAACATGTTGGTAATGACAGACTCTTGAATTAACTCCAAAATACACCAAGAGGTTGACTCTTGAAGAGTTTGTACAAAGAAATAAAGAGCCCTCAGCACTTGCTCCCTCCATCACCACATGAACGTGATCAAGTTACTCATTCAGCGCTACAATCTGAGCATTTCCAACCAGTACCCATTTATACACCTGGGTGGAGGCCAGTAAGGCAAAGAGACTTGCCCTTTGCCCTAAGTCTCAAGCCACAGTGAGATTTGAATCCGGGACTCTTTGACCATTAATCAGAGACACACACCACTACACCACCGTGGCTCCTCCATCATGTTCAAATCAAGCCACAAAAAATCCGCCGCTAATTAAAGACCATGTTTTTTAAGTGAAGACATCAATCTAATCTTGTCGGTAGATTCTCCTATACTGTTCTAATTAGGGTATTCTGCCGTCTTTCTGTTGGAGAGGGCTGCTGATGCTGGGATCAGGTGGGAAGTTGATCTTACAAGGGCCTCATTAAAACAGCACATAGTGTGATGTAATGGTAATTGGACCTCCATGTTTTTATCATTTTTATTTGTCTGAGGATTAACCTTCTTCACTGATGTAACAACAGTCACGTGACTGCAAAGAATCGGACATGTTGGCCGTCAAATGGTACACATTGAATAATCTCCCCCACATCAAATTCACTGAGTAAACAAAAGAATTGCCCACGTGACTCCCAACAGCCAATCAGCAGTACATGTATTCCGGTTGACAGAGGGGAGTTCTGCACACATATCATTATGTGACTTTATGTGACTTTTATCTGGGGCCGAGGTTGAGGAATCCATGGAAAGCACATATAGCCTGGATTGAGGAGAAAACGCAGAAATCACAGGAGGAAGACCCCGGGAAGTTCGCCACAGGATTCATGGCGTAATTTAACACTATAATGCGCCCTCTTTTTCTTCTGATCTTGTCATCGAGTTCTGAAGTCTTTAAGTGGTTTTGATGACGTCTTTTCAAACGTTAAGTGAGAAAATAGCGTGACGCTGGAACGCAGTCAAGTAGAGAAAGGATGGCTAAGTTACTATGGTGTAATTTCGCCTCAGATCAGCCACTTTAATGGAGATAAGAAAGAGATGCGGACGTGTACGGGATGGAGGTGTACAGTTACCTTTAGAGTCAACGACAGCAAGGTTGCTGACACTGCTGTCAGAATCTTTGATGTTCAAGAGTAAGCAATCGATTTCTCAGTTCTGTTTGTTCTACAAGGACGCCATTAAAATAATGCTTCAAGGATGGAGATGGCGCAGGAGATGCCTGAAATTGCCGTTCAAAGAACCCAGCATCTTGTCCTGACAAGCGTTCCAATCTCTCCTACCATCGCTAACTCCAGACAGAGCCTGGTCGAAGGTCATTTACGGTTGTACCCTCCCTAACCAAGCGCGAGAAGGGGAGCCGGTTGTGAAGGCCCTGGGTGCGAGGATGGGTCAAAGGGCAACGCCAGTGACTGTAAGCCTTGGTATGTCAAGGTGAGAACCCGCCATCTTACATTGAGTTCATCCAACTGCTGACAAGTGTTTCGCTCAGTGCAGTTGAAGGGTGACGTGACCGTAGGCCTTGAAACATCAAGGTGAGAACCCGCCATCTGACATTGAGTTCATCCAAAATCTGATATATTATTCAATTTACCAAACAAGTGGCACTCTTGAAGCTGAGGAGGTCCTTTCATGTTTGAGAGCAATCGAGTTCACAGTTCTGTTTGTTTTGTTCAAGGACACTTCAAGGACAGAAGGAGTTTGAAAACTGCCTTTTAAAGAATTGATCCTACCGGTACATCGATTGCTGCCAACAGCAGACGTTCATTTTGCCAAACAAATGGCACGCTCGCAGCTGTCAACATCAACACCATGAAGAATCAACAAAAAGTTAGTTGGCGTTGTTTTCAGAGAGAGCCCATCGGATGCCTTTGTTGTTATCGACCACATTCTCAGCTGAACCAATTCCGCTACCACTTTCTACAGAAATACGGCAGAGATTTGTGAAAAATCATCCCCTCATAAAAAATTCCGTGGCGTGTTTTCCTTGCTTACTTATCGTTTGTCACACAAGCTAATGCCGATCATTTTTTGTCAATCCGTCCAATATCTATCAGCACGATCCACGTTTTCATTTCCTCTCGCCGACGACAGATAACCGCGGCATTGATGGACAGATAAAAGGATTCTGGGTAATTTTGCGGCACAATATTCGTGGTTCATAAAAATGGCTGCACAAAGGGATAGAATGCCATTGTGAAATAACTCCACATCTACGGTAGCTGGAGGCTGAAGTGATGATCAAGATGAACTCAATGGAGANCTCCCTGATCGGAGAGAGGGGAGTCCTCATGACAGACTTCTCCACTAGGGGGACCCAAGGCAGCGGCACAAGCGGCATGCACCGCCTTATGGCGCAAAAGTATGTTTTTACCATTTTTGGAGTGTATTCTAAGTGGGCACATCCTATAGAGTTCTTCACGTGACGTCACATTTCCATGACGACACGATGCCACCATATTGGCCGTCAAAATGTCAAGCGACATTACGGTATGAACACAGCGTCAACACATGTATCGTGACGTCAAAATGTCATGACGTGACAGTTTTGACGTCATCGCAGGCCATTTTGCGGCCAACATGGCCGATCCTTTGCAGTCACGTGACGGTCAGGATGTCAGTGAAAAACCTCTATAGAATTCTTTTGAGTAGTTGCCCCCTTTATCCAAAGCCTGCGTTGATCCGCCTTTAGTTTGGGGAATGTCACAGATGTCGGTGTTTTCTGTGCAGGTTATCATTTGACTACCTCATGAAACTGGCGTAATAAATGACAGTTGCACACACTAGTCGCTGTGCCATGCAACAGATGTCCACTACGATATGTAAACAGTCCATGATGAAAATAATCGCGATAACGCAACTATTTTTACCGTTGCCATCTACAGATAATAAAGAGATGATTAACTGACAATGTATGGATGTAACAGAACAATACAGACACAATAATTATTAGTGATGCGGTCAATGTTGCTCCAGAATCATTATCATTCAGGACAGATGAGCAACAATTAACGCAGCATGATCAATTTTGTTATGATGATAATTTATTAGCATGACATTCATCATACTCTTTTTCATTATGTGCTTTTTATAGCAGTAGGACGGGTCACGATGTCCTGGCCTCACGATCTCCTGGCCTTGTAGCGTTACCTCAACTGAACTTAACACGTTGACTGCCACGGCTAAAATATCATTTTATCCGCCATTGCCAGCACTACCAGGCCTATTTCAAGTTATTTCATATTGCCAACTACGAGTCATAGCTGTAGGCCCTCTAGCGTGTTCCCATACATCTGGTCAATCCCCACTGCCAGTATGATCATTGGAAGGCTCTTCGTCATTGCCAAGCTTATCAACATTAATAGAAAATGCATTCTTGCTCTACAACGAGTATACTCGTAGCTGGCAATGGGGAGGACACCAGTGACTACGAGTATACTCTTAGCTGGCAATGGGGAGGACACCAGTGACTCCGAGTATACTCATAGCTGGCAATGGGGAGGACACCAGTGACTATGAGTATACTCGTCGCCCGCATTCAAAGTGTTAAACAAACTCTGCAAGAAATTAATGAGAATGTCACTAACAGCAATGTCTCCCTGGTGAGTGTCCTGGTGAGCAGGAGAGGCCAAGGTCCCCAGGTCATGGGGGGGGGGGGTCTTGACAACACTGCACTGAATGAGGAACCTGCTTTACTTTTTATTCTGGCAGGTCGGTGCTGCAGGCAGTGTAACCGAAGACGTAAAAAACAAACAAAAGCAACGCAATGACGTAACACCAAGATGTTTTTGACGATGTCCTACACGGATGAAACGTCATAGAAAGGTAAAATCGCTAATAGCGCCTCCCATCAGCTTCCCACCGGAGAGAGCATACGTGGATGACTGCGGGATTCCCAAGGTAACAATCCAAGATGGCTGCCAATGAAATTGATCTACAGCAACAGAAGTTGGATCCCCTGGAAATTCTCTGCCTGCATCAGCACGCCAATAATTTCACATGCCGGAGTTGGCAATGAGCTGACATATTCTACAAACCAAATCCCAGAAGCCTTTCTCCATTCTCACTCAATGAAATTAACAACATAGAAAACTTGCTAACTTCGTGATGCTTTCTCCTTCACAGACATTAAAACAACTGATCAGTCGGTTCCTATGAGATGTTAGAACCGTCGCCGTCATGCAGAGTCACCATCAATCTTCCCAGACGGACAGAAAGACGGAAAGAGCCCAAGGAACACTCACAACTTCACTTCCTGTTTCATCCTCGATGCAACGAGCCGTTGGCGTGGTCTGCGTGACTTGGAACATTCACAGACACGGCCAGAGAGGCTGAGAAGTACTGTGGTGGTGTAGTGACTGGAGCTCTGAGTTGTGACCAAGAGGTCTGAGGTTCGAGTCCCAGTGTTTTGTCTGCGGTCCAACTGAGGCCAAGTCCAACAGCGTTTGGTGGAAATGTCCCTGGATATGAACCTCAGATCCACAGAAGAGCAAGACAAGACCATTCACTGTGCCACTGAGACTTCTCAATCAAGATAGGCAACAACCAGGAACAATTGAACCGAGCAGCCCTGAAATGGCCAACACAACAACAACCTTCACGTATGTGTTAAGTGCAGTAAATTTATCAAACTCTCAAAGCCCTGGAGAAAAATCACGTCGCCTCTTTCAGAAAAGTGGAGACTAATCATGAACAAACATCGTCAATTTTCATAATCTTTTTTCCGCCGTATATCAGCTGGCAGGTTGAGATAAAGTTCCCATTCCCTGAGGGCGCTCTCCATATTTCAATAACTGCCTTCAGGATTTGTTAGACGACTCCTTGAATTTCAGGTCACAGGAGATTTACATTTTGAGGTACATCGGATTATGAAATGGACTCCAGGAAGATGTCCCTGGGTAGATCAGCTTCACCGTGTTGTCTACAGACGAGTGAACACCATAGGTTCACATCAGTCACAGTCGCTAGGCCAGCAGCACACTAGGCGACATCGAAAGTGACCTCATCGCACGCGAGGAAAATCTGCTATTGACACCAAGTGTGCGCTGGACAGCAATGCGTGGAATCTTCTCCGGCGATGTTACCCACCGTCAGACAACACCAAAGCGGACTCCATACATATGAGGCTAATAATGCCATATCTGGACATAGCCTCATCTATTATTATGTAGAAATGTGTGATTTGTTAATAAACTCTACTACTACTACTACTCCGTACATCTCCTGTCAAGTTAAGCTTATACCCTCCATTCCGCTCGCCGCCATGCCCTTCCGTTACAGATCTCTCTGATGTTGACCGATATTCCATTGAACATCAAACCTCGCCACAAGATATTACAGTTTTCTAATCACCCATTGATTCACATCAAACAAAACTGGTTATTTTTGTATCGTAATCATTAATTTTAGATTCGCTGATTGACTGTCTCGGAGCAGATCCTACATCGATTACTCAGTCTCGATGGAGAATTAACTTGGTTATTAAATACGAATAGAATGGACTCAGTGAGGAATAAAGACCGTTTCCATGGCAGGGTCTGTCCATCCGGACGGCAGGTTTTCCATTGTGTTAATTAAGAGTCCAAGCCGCAGCCAACTGTGAATGTGGAGGGTGGTGCATCCTCCCATAGCAGGACTTTGCTTTCTCTCCTCTTCATACACTGACACACAAAGTTTGTGCAAGCGTATGAAGAGAATGAGACCAAAGCCCTGCAATGGGAGGATGGGAAGCGAGCAAATACCTGAACACATCCTACACTCCAGTCCCTGGACACAAGATCCCAGGTGTCAATCTCCCCTCTCAGAACAGGGCACTGCTGACTCAGCCAAAATCTGAGGAGACCAGGAGTCCGAGCCAGAGCAAACTGAATGTGGAGGTGGAGACACCTGAACATATTCTACAGACCTGTCCCATGGACAGAAGAGGCCAGATTTCAATGTACCGGTAGGCCTACACGTACCGTCTCAGAACAGGGCACTGCCAACATCTGAGGAGACCAGGAGTCCGAACCGGCATCAAGAGTGCATGTAGAGGTGGCAAGCAAATCCCTGAACACATCCTACAAATCTGTCCCCTGAGGACCAGTCGACAGGAATTCTGGCCGGAGCGACCCACCCTGAAGACAAAGCTGTGGGGAACAGCTGAGGACCTCCGGCGGACAGCCAGCTTCGTTGAACAACAAGATTCACATGTTTGATGATCAATATCGAACCCAGAAAAAGAAGAATTCTGTTCATTCTTTCTTGTATAACAACAAGACAAGAGCTGAAAAACATTGCAACAACAGACTGAGACATAGGTCTCAGGGGACCTCTGCAGAACCTCGTGGCAAGTGTACGGAACCACTCAAATGGAAAGAAGCCTTTACTCTCCGTGTAACGTTTTTGTTCCGATAGCTCACCACTGAGAAGTTGATTGCATCATAAAAAGTGGGGATTGTAAAACACACGCCAGAGGGAGTTTACTCAGTGTGAAGTTTATTAGATTGATGAGAATTGAGATGTTGGAAATTTGTTGCGATAAAACTGAGCAAGTTGCCGACGTTTTTTGCCGTGTCGACTATAATGAGTTTTATATTGCTTCCTTCGTAGATGTCGGATTTGTGGCTGCAGATGCTACATTCTCATGGATATCGCCAACAAAACGTCGTAAAAGTCCGCCTGTCAGAATAAACTTAGTCTTGCAGAACCTCGACTCCCTGCAGTGGCTTCCTACCCATCTCCAAACAGTTCCAATGCCCTTTGTGACCAAAGGGACAATATTACGCTGAAGGAGTCAATGTCGTCTACTCTGAATCCTACCCCCTGGCACCTATCCCACAACCCTTGATACCTGGCCTCCTACCCCTGACCCCTAAAGCCTACTCCTACCCGTAACCCTAACCCTGACACTTAGGGGGTATTCGAATCCCCGTTCTTGACCACACTCGTGCTGACACAGTTCATGTAGATGTTGACTCAACTTGAGAACGGCAGTCTCGAATGCTGAGAACGCAACCCGTGTCGGGTCAAGAACAGTGTTCTCCTCACTCCCTACTCAGTGGAGGGTTGAGAAGAACACGTTCTTGGCCCGACTCGAGTTGCGTTCTCGGCGTTCGAGACTGCCGTTCTCGACTTGAGTCAACATATACATGAACTAGGTCAGCACGAGTGTGGTCAAGAACGAGGATTCAAATACGCCCTTACAGGCAACCGTTACCCTAGATACTAACTGGGTACTGGTAGCCTGTTCCATAGGATTAGATGGCATTTACCCCTTGTACCAAACTTACCATCACGCCCACCTTGTTCATCACTCAACAGAACGCTTCCCATCGAAGAGGATACATCCTACCTTGCATCACACCCACCTTGCCCTTTTCCCAGGAAGTCATGCCTCACACTGTAGTATCAAATTTCTGACACGCCAGCTTCCAAACACACCAAGGACAATCTCTCTCTCACGAACGATACATTACAGAACTCAAATTTCTTCCAATAATGTTTTACAGAATAAGACGCTTATGATTTCATCTTTCAAACGCAAAGTTTGTTCCGCTGACAGACCTCACGAGGCCGTGGTTGTCTTTGTGATGACATGCAGATGGGATCAGATGAACAAGAACAGAGAAGGAACGTTAGGGGCGATGGAAGCTCCTCGGTCCTGACATGGTGATGTACCGGTACCAACATCTTGTGGGGGACTCGCGGGATTCATTAGTGGACTTGGCGTACTTAAAGTTCCTTTTAATAAAAGAAAGGAAGACATCCTTCCCAGATGTATAGTTCGTGAATGTTCTTACAGCAGCACTTGATTCTGCAGAAATGGGTATAACCAGGTGTATAAAGGTGCCCAAAGTCGAAATTGCGTCTTGAAGCAACTCGCGGCAACTAGCTTTCCGACGATGGAAGCAACTCGGAGTGACTGATCAGTTTTGCCGATTTTGTCTACCTGAGCGGGCTTGCGTCTCCGAGCAACTGCCAGTTGCTCCGAGTTCCTCTCAATCGCTGAAATGTCGACCTGCGTGTGGTAGTTTTTTTATCTGCGACGGATCTGTCGAGTTGCTTCAAGACGCAATGTCGGAGTCAACGACGTGATTTATTCCACCAAGTCTAAGAAATCTGTCATCTCTTCCAGGGGTATGAGATACTAATTGGCTCCTGATACAAGGTGTGGTTGTGGTTGAGGCCGTGAATTCAAATCCTCATCACAATACATGTTCATGACCCCAGATTACGCTATCTTTTCTACCACCTTGCCCACATCCGTGTCAACGCCAGATTAAACACCAGCAACAAGCATGGATTGTAAATGACTTTGATTCGAGCGTGACAGGGACAAGTTTCATTATCGCCGGGAGATGGGATGTCATAGGCTAATTCCTTGGAACAAGTCTTTTTCTAAATCCTTCATTTTTTGCCTTCCTATGCCTTGGGGTTAATGTGGTAGACCATCTAAGATTGGGTTCACAGTATCTGTGGGACCACTTAATGATTAAGTTCCACAGAACTTGTGAGTGGAGCCACACCCACTGCTCAGCATTCTGGCTAACCATCGGTGCTGCCATGTACACCAGGCTCCAACCAGGAGTCGGTAAGTCTTGCATCTGATGCACTACCCCAGGAGTTTCCGGATGATTCCTGGTGGTACGTGAAAAGAAACTGGCCTGACAACAACAGACTGTCATTGGTTTAGTAAGAGATACCGTAACTGGAGTTAGTGCTGCGTCCCGGTATGGCGTCATGACATACAAGGCCACATGCCGGTAAATTGGGACGTCAATGTCAATGCCATGATGCAACGTTTCAATGCATTTTCCCATTAAAAGGGGATCATGACGTCATTCACAACTTTACCTTCGACAATCAACGTCCTACATGTAACGTCAAAATACAGCCAGCACTGAAGTGGTTAACGGACTCACCACAACTGTGACGTGTTTCTAAGTACGGTACACTGCTCCATCACTTTATACTTTTTAATACACAAAGGTGATCTTGGTTTACAAAGTGAAGAATACCCAGTCGATTTCTCCATATCGAAGACGGACACAACGCGGACGGAAATCAATTGAATCAAGTGGAGATCAATAAAGATTAGTTCTCCAGTGAATCCCCATCCTCCCACAGCAGGGTTTTATCTCGCTCCTCTTCATCCGCACATAAACTCTGCTATGGGAGGATGTGAATCTTCAGTACAAAAACCCGTGACATCGGGGTCTAATCACGGCCAACAACAACCTGTATCAATCTCCAATCTATTCATTCTGGATCCAAGACGACACATGACACTCATCCCCTGTGTTCAGTTGGTATAGACCCACCAAACACTGGCATCGCATGATCGGCGCCAAAAGTGAAGGATCATCAATAGACGGCGCTGTTTGACGAGTGAGCCAATGATAAGCCACCATCACAGGTTTAACCGATGACGCCGCAACACACTTTCTGATTGGCTAAGATACGTGTACAAAATGTACACTGTATAAAAGTATTCATATTCGCGGCAGGCTCCCCAAATCAGACAGCTAACGCCACCTATTAGTGATACTTGGAGGATCGCACCAACTGAAGCAGTTTCAGAGCGCAGACAACGTAGTGGGTAGCGGTTTGAAACTGTGGGAGACGTTTAGGTTCATTTGGACATCAGAAGCAAATCAAATCGCACAGTTAAGGATCTCCTCCACATCATCCTCACACCCAGGGTCTTCACAACCGGCTCCCCTTCTCGCATTGAGGGGGGTACGACCGTAAATGACCTGAGATTCTCAGGATGCCTCCACATGAGGTTTTCTCGTACAAGACGGCTCTCAGTTTGCGCTGAGAAAAAATTGATTCAGCTCTCATAATCCAAATTGAAAGTGATCCATCTGTTGACAGTGTAACCATGGTAATCCCATTCCTACCTGGTTGCCGTGGTTTTTCTCGACCAATACAATCACTGCAATATTAAACCAAAACATCCATTTCTTCTTTTATCTTGGAAAACTTGAGAGACGTGGTTATGTACCCATTACGATATCATGGGGACCTCATGGGCGGAGAGACTTGCTATTAGATGCTTTTGATACTTTTCAGAACCTCAGATAGAATACTGATCATAAGAAGCCTCATCATAGATCTGGCCTCACATGTTGCAAATCATGTGAGTTGCAAAAATGTTGATGGGTGTCGTCTTAAGGCCTCGATACACTGAATGACAAACGTCGAAATTAGTCGAAGCTATGGTCACTTCGACAGCATTTGATCTGGTGACATGTTGAAATACTCCACAAAAGTGTCAGAAGAATTTAACATTTTTGGAACGTTTCCACAAAAAGTATTTTGGAACGGACAATTGTAGCGACAAATTTCGACGTTTGTCATTCAGTGTATCGAGGCCTTTAGGCATGAACCCAAAACATGATACCGCCTTCCAGTGAGGGGCGTGACTTGCAATGCCAGACTCTCCTCCTCAAGGAAGCGGATTTAACTTCCCACAACGACTAAACTTTCACTCAAATCAGATGACTGTCAACAGAAATCTTTGACTTGAGAAAGGGAATGGGAATGAACGTGGAACCTCAGAAGTGACGGGGACCGATGTTTCCATCATACAATAGATGGCACCACTGCAACGATGCGAATCAAATACCATCACACAGGAAAGTCAAAGACATTTGAGGAGATAAGTCATGCAGGAGGAAACCAGACTGCCGGCATTCGAAGCAACAAATGCCACAAACAGTCAACTGCAAATGATTCCAAGTCCAACTGTGGATGAAAATTTACGATCTTTTTTCACCCAAAACACAAAAATTTGCGTGTCAATTTGATGCACTCAGTCAGTTTAGGGGAATGGCATGTCATAAAAACTCAATTGTACATCGCCATCTCCCGTGGATTATTTCACGAGCTTCTCAATCCTGTACGATTATCGTGATAAAATCTCTCATTCTAACAGCTAATGTCCAATCAATGAACTACATCAGGATAAAACCTCATCTAATGTGACATATCGCCACTCGTCACATATAATACGATTTCAATCTAAGTCACACCTGGTGCTCAATCTTAAATTGACTTCATGTGGCAAATTTTGAGAGTTCTGCTCGCCTTTCTACAGGTCATCCATCATCATAATAGTTCCCACATCACGTGGCCTAGTAGCACGCATCTTATATTACCTGTAGCACACATGTAATGTGACCTTTAGCACACATGTAACGTGACCTTTAGTACACATGTAATGTGACCTGCAGCACACATGTAATGTGACCTGCAGCACACATATAATGTGACCTGTAGCACACATATAATGTGACCTGCAGCACACATGTAATGTGACCTGTAGCACACATATAACGTGACCTGCAGCACATGAATCTATAGAACATGTGTCATGACCTTGTAGCACATGAATTGTTTGACCTAGTGAAACATGTCTACCAAGTTCGGTCAAGAACTGTGTGCTGCTTACCGGTACATAAAGCCTGCAGCACACGTCACCACTTTCGTTGCTCGTACAGGCAATTTTTGTGGTCGGCAATTTTTGTGGCAGTTGCCACTCGGTGGTCTCGTGTGCTGCTGATGGCCACGCATCACCACATCTCGCAACTGAAATCAAACCGGTTTGATTTTCGGCAACTTGTGGCAACTCAGTATTTCCGTGGTGGGTGGTTGTTGCCGGCCAGAGCACACTTCGCCATTTTCATGGCAACCACAAAAATTGCCTGTA